>WBNM01031214.1:0-24531 GCA_013399055.1 Ramphastos sulfuratus | reverse complement strand
CTCACTTGCTGTCTGGGCTGCATGAGCACACTGCAGGCTCGTGTTGAGCTTTTCATCCACTCAGACCCCAAGGTCCTTTTCCTCAGGGCTGCTCTCCAGCCATTCACCACCCAGCCTGGAGTTGTGCTTGGGATTGTGCCTACCCAGGTGCAGGACGTTACACTTGGCCATGTTGAATTTCAAGAGGTTGGCTTGTGACCTTCATAAAAAGATTTCTTAGCCTCAAGTTTGATTTCATCAAGAAGAAGGGGCATGCACATGTTAAGTTGTGGTGTTTCAAAAATACCTGCTGAAGTACCTGAGTTCCTTTATGTAACTCATAAAGAATTACATCTGTAACTAAAATTTGACTATGTTAGCTACTACCTTGGTCTTACGGCCTCTGACAGCTTGACATATTGATATTGTTCCATTCCTTGAGAAAATGGCCAGTGCCTGTGAGTTTGCACTGGCGAAGCAAAGTTGTTCAGCTGCTGTGTCTAAATATTCCTTCCTCTCGAGTGTTTTGCTTTGCAGGTGTCATCAAGGCACCAAGATGTGAATAGTCAGGTGCTTTGACAGTATGTCAGATGGATAAAGACAGAGACCCGGTAATCCAAGAAATGGCATGCCATGGGATGTAATGATGGTAACAGCCACGAAAAGGCATAGCTGGGAAAAAAGGCAATATTTAATCAGAACAAGAGAACCCAGCAGTTTTATACCCAGTTGTTCTCCAACATGATAATATTATATTCAGTAAAAATGCTTATTTTCTAGATTATTTGACTAAAGGTTTAGCAAGACTGAAAAGCTCACTTCCAAGATGTTTGCGTGCAAACTAACAAATTGCATTTAATTAAGGTGAAAATTAGATTCTCATTAAACTTCTACAGTAAGTACAGACATTAGTATTTTAGGGCTCAGCATAACATGATTTTCTAAGTATTAATGTTGTTTAAAAGGCTTCATAAAACCCAAACCACACATTTTCGAGATACTCAAAATCACCTCTGTATTCAGTTCAGCACACAAAATCCCTGTTCTTATGGCAGATGAGGTCTTCCCCTACATTAACTAGCATTCTGCTATTATGACTGAGCAAAGGTCCTGAGAAGTTGTTGCAGCCCTGTGCTGTCACAAAATCAGGGTATGCACAAGCAGCTCTAAGATCAAGGCTTGCAACAGAGTGATTGTTGTGATTTAGACCTTAAGGCCCTGAGAAACAATATTTTTAATGTCTAAAACAGTGTACTAGACTACTATTAACTAGAACTTTTAAAACAGCAAGGCCAGTTCCGAATAGGGCAGTGTGGAATTGAATTGGCATTAAACAAAAGGCATTCCTGAAGATATGTTCTTGGACTTCTCTGTGTGCAAGTAAGGTGAGGACAGTAACAGTGTTAAATAATTGAAAGACAAAGATATGCTAGCATGTTTAATTACAAGTGTACTCTGGTCAAAGGAGAGAGACAGATATGTCTTGATTGCAGTTTCTTATTACTTTTCTCTCCTTCTCAGGCAGGTCAACTTCTTAATCATCAGTTACATTACTCATTATGAACAGTCTAATGAGGCCAGAGTTTAGTCCTGTAAGATTAATTTTTGCAGATAGGAAAACTGTGTTGTCAGTGTCATTCGAATTATTCAAAAAATATGACTGAGTGGGCTATAATTTATAAGGGGAACTATAATGGTCATAAAAAGGAAATATTTAATTTCAGCTTCTGCTTTTCCTGGCATGAAATAAGAAACATCTGCAGGAGTCATTAGCCCATAGCTGAACAATACATTAGCCTAAGTCAGCAACTAAAGTAAGCAGTGAATTAACTTTGTCCTCACTAGTGGTGTCACTGGAATTAGTCTTAGTTATATCAAAACAAGAGACCCTGCTCAATGTAGCATAAACAAAGTAATTATATATATCAATGTGAATGCAAGTTGTGGATACTTACAAAGCATCAGAATCTTCATGACATGCCCATTTCAGGGTAGAAGAAAGGACTTGAGCATTTTCAAAAAGTCAGTAATCAAAAATTAGATAGATTAATTATGTTTCAAGTATTGCAACCAAATATATGAATGCCCAAAGACCATGAAATAAAAAGTTGCCTAAAATAAGGAATGTGAATATTAATCTAGCAGGCAATGAATCCTGATGTTGTTTAGAATTGGGATCTGTTAAGCATTTATTTCATGCATTTTACAGTTAAATACAGGAATAATTAAATACTTAATTCTTGTCTGACCTTGCTGCAATCAAACTGATAGCAATACTTTTAGAGAAATATCTGACTCTTGTTTAGAAAAAGGAATACTAAGACTAGAATAATCTGGTTAATCATAATTGAATTAAATTGCATGTTTTTAATATATAATTTCATTTGTTACTGAATTAAATTTCATACTTTTTCTCTAACAAACAGTATTGTATTCATGTTTCTCATGAACTGTGTTCATTCAAAAATGGTCCATGGTAGCTCCACTGTTCTTTTTTGACTTCACAGGCCTGTTTGTTACTCACCATTAATCATTTTTTACTTATATTTGGTCTATTTCAGCTCTACTGGCTGATTATCATGTGAGACAGATGATGATACCAAATGAAAAAAAAAGTGCATTTTCGATGCCAAAGTCATTTAGCTTGGTGAGGCAGGTCTTCCTGGAAACTGAGAAATCTGTTGGTTGAATGGGAGATGAGCAGCCTTGTATGTGAGGTTTAACAAACCTAGATTGTTTATACCTTTCTTTACAGTCTTCATTACTGTATTTGGCTAGGATGGAGATAATTTAGGTTTATAAACAGTCTTTTTTTTCCCAAGTCATTACCCAGCATGTGCTACATGAAACACCACTAGCAACAATCTGTTTGATGAAAACTGGAGCAGCTAAGAGAATGTGATTAATAGAAAACCAGAGTGCAGTACAGTGAAACAGAACAGCAATGATTTGCCTGCTGAGAACGAAGTGATAAAGGGAGTATGATTAAAAGGAATCAAAATGGCCTAGCAAGGCAACTGAGAAGGAGAGAAAAACGATGCCACAGTCCAAGTGTAACTTCAGGAAAATTGTTTTGTTGCCTAATAAGTGGCATGCGTAATTTATAGGATTAGTTATAGGATAGGACCACTGTTTGGGAATGCAGGAAATACTGAAGAACCTGCACAATGCTTCCAAAACCCTTTCTGAAGACAAAATTGTAGCAGAAGCTGAAAACACAGGTGTAATGACTGAAGGAAAGCAGAAAAACATGTTCGAGTTACGGGATTGTATGGTAAACAAAGTCATCCCACTCGATTTTTATAGCTACACTTAAAAAATGCATTTAGTAATTGATGATTTGAGCATTTTCAAATATCTGAATCAAGCTTTCTTTTTTACTTTTAGTGTTTTGGGTTTGTTCTTTGTTTTCTGATTTTTTTAAATTTTTTTATATACACACACACACACACACACTCTAAGATTTTTAATTATTCAGGGTCCATTATTCACGAGCATTCAAGCTGAATTAAATTGGATCTCTAATTGGCTATGAGGATTCATCAACATTTGGACCAGAACAGATCTTTGGACCAGAACAGATCGTTAGGAAATACAGCATGAATTCCAGTAAAGCACAGTGTATCGTCACATCCAAATATTGCTGCATGAAGTCCAAAGAGACTAAAGTTTTGCTTTTCTCAGGAAGCTCACTAAAGTACATAGAAAGAAAAGAAGATTTAGAGCCAGGAATCTGTTGGGGTGAGACAAGGCCAGCTGATCTAGTTAGCAGTCTCTGCTCTAAAAGTTGCTTGAAAATGCCATTGTTTTGATGATCCATATTTCAAGTTGCATTTTCCCTTATTGTCACCATTTACCTGCCTACCATTGTGGTACAATATACACAGAAACTTTCATCTAGAGACATCACTTCAAGTTTTGAGATGAATGTACAATTTAGCGAACTTTGCTATTGTTGTCAGCACAATGTTTTGGAAAAGAAAACAAAAAGTATTTCAGCATCAGATTTACTTTGTATATGTAAATAGTATTCAGGCTCTTCTCTACTCATATTTCAATCAGCTGTATAACAGAACTGTCTAACCTTTATTTCTGATTATTTCTAGTGTTTCTTCCTCTGGTAACATTTCTGAGGTGCTAATTTACTCTTCATGTTCAGATGTTTGGTGAAATACAGATACAAGAACTGGGTCCCTTTGTCCCAGTCTGTTTTATCACTTTTATAAGAAGCAGCAAACTACTTTATTTTGGGTTGTTTTTTTTTTTTTTATTTGTTTGTTTGTTTTAAAAGATTTGTTATGTCTTTACATTCAGACACCTAATTTAATGTAATATTCATTCCCAATATTAGAAGGTAGCAGATGAGATAATGGAAAATGGTTTGCATGACACAATAATTCTTTGAAGAAAATAATTCTTTGGCCAGTGGATAAATACAAATTGCTGGTGAGAAAGGCATGCAATAAGGAAAAATATACTAGTCTGTCTTGCAGTCATGCAGCAGAATCATTGCCATATAGTCAACTAAATACTGCAAGCTGTATACAGGAGTGTGCAGTGTACATTATCAGTGGTGGTCCCAGATAGAGAGAGCAGTGCAAATGTGTGCATTTGAATAAAATGTTCTGTAATGCAGTGGCATGAGCACCCATAGAGAAGCTAAATATTGACACCAAGTTTCCCACAGTTATTCTGGAAGTATGAAGCCCTAGAGTATTTTGCAGTCCCCCAGAACTGGTAAGTAGTTTAGTGTCAGAGATTAATTCAGGGTTTTGCTTTTGCCTCAGAGAACTTCAGTTGATTGGTTTGTTGTTTTTGGTTTTGTTGATTTTTTAGTTGGTTTGGGTTTTTTGGTTTGTTTTTTTTTTTTTTTTTTAAGATATGTATCAGTACTTGCTGTTATCCAACATATTGTGCCACAAACAAAACTGGATGAGGAATTAGATGTTCTTCTGTATTGTTCTGACCATGTTCAACACCTTTTTGGAAGACATTCCGAAACACGGACTCTTTGTGGGTTCAGATATTTCCTTGGTTAATGTAACATGAGTTACAATTGGCATTATGCTGATGACATTCTTACTGAAAAGGAAATTTAACTGTATGACCATGATATGAGGTGATAGCAACATTTAAATATGATTTAATCGAAGAGCACAGCAGATAACAGGCTCATATTTACAAGAAGAAGATAGAGAAGAAGTACCCATTAAAGGCTTTGAGGGGGCTAAGAAAGGCAAAAGGACTTTTAGCCTCAGGAGAGGAAACACGGATAGAAAACATTTTAGTTTGCTTGTTTTCAGTTTACTGGCTCAATTTTTATGGATAACATAGATTTACCATTAATTTCTTTCTTCCTTAATGCTATTAGGAAGCAAACAACATCTGCCATTCCTTGCTTTTTAGCACGTCCCTCAATCTACCAAAGTGACTGTCAGTTTATGTTTCCTGATAAATAAAGTTTAAGACTATCTGAAGGAAAAGAAAGCTCATTAAATTGAGCTGTCCTCTCCCCTGAAGAGTACTGAAACATCTGCAAGTTTTTAAAAAAAAAAAAAAAAATTTAAAAAAAAAAAATCCCTCTCCTGTGACTTGGTTGACCACTTTGATGCACAGTAGTCAGCCACAGACCTGCAACTGTTGACCTTATCCAGACTTCTGAGACCATGTGTGTCTCAGAGTGAAGGCTGAAGATTTTTGCACTAAAATAAGTTCTGGAAAATAGATAGAATTTCATTAAGCTTCTCACTCATTGAGGTGTGCATTTCTCATGACAAAATGGTAGCAAAATACAGATTATCACTTTCTGCTGGGAAAGCTTGACCTAATTACACATGCATTAATTATCCTGGAGTTGTAAATTTAGATTTTGCCATGACTAGATTAAACTTCAATGATTTCAGCGGAGTTTCTATCAGCATTGAGAGATCTGAATTGCGCCTTGATGCTGTGAGGGGTGATGGAAAATATTCTAAAATTGCAGGGTAGTACAGTAAAAAATCTCTGCCAGTGGAAGGCAATATAAATGTGGATTTGATTGATTTATTCCAGGTCATCGGGAGACAATAAATCCAGTCAGCCACTTTTACGTTTATAAACTGGATCTCATGTAAAGATCTTCTTGTGGTGTAAAGAATCAATAAGAAGATACATAAGTGAAGGAAATTCACTAAAATATTGGCTGTCTCACTTTAGTCATTGACTGCAGACAACAGTTGGACATTTTGTTTTCTAAGCCTAGTGCAGGAAAGCATGTATGTGTATACATATCTGTGTATGTATTTTGTGGTTCTGGGTTCTTTTAAGTATATAGCATGTCATTTTGTCATTTTAATGCAGAGTCATGGCTAAAATTCACTAGGTTAAAACATGGAATATTTATGAAGTAGAAGAATTTGCTCACCAGATGAATATTTCATGAAGACTATATTTTTTATGTCTATTTCTTGAGTATATCTTGCATTTAGTCATAATAATCTTTGATGTAGAAATCTCTTGCAGAATGTTGTACGTATTAATTAACATAGACTTTAAAATACGTGATTTAATGTAAAAATTAATATTCTAGCAAACTTCCTTAAGGGAATTATTTTCTTTTATGATCTCATCATAAAATTTCTAGTGGGGAAAAAAAAAAAAAAAAAAAGGAAAAAAGGGTTTGGAATGGGGAAAAAAACACTTTCTTTGACAAAACATTGTACGATTCATTTTTGTCATTGGTTAAGTCAGTAAAGTTACTAGATTCTGATATTAGATACTATTTTGTGTTAATGTTAAAAATGCTATATAGAGTTGAGCAACTGAAAAAACAATAAAATGACATCTCTTAGCATTATAGACATTTAGATGGCGCATTTTTAAACCTGATTTTTTTTTTTTTTTTTTTTAATGAATATTAACTGGAAAGTGCCATGGGGACCATACAAATTATTCATGAATGTGAGTTAAATTCAGAAGGAATTTTTTACTTTAAAAACTAACACATGTATCTCCAACCTAAAAAGTAACAGAAAAAGGTTTAACCTAAAAAACTTAGGTAAATATTAATGAAAATATATAAAGGAACTTTTTTTTTACATTATTTATTTATGTTTAATTTTGAAATTTAAAAAAAAATATTCCAAGTGTTTTAAAATTATTGGGTTTTAATTTTGTTTCTTGAAAGAGTTGAAATTAAAATGAATTCTCACACTACAAGCATGAAAGTTTTAAGCTGACCCAAATGTAAAATCTTACACTTCTTTAAGTACACTTCTTTAAGTACACTTAAAATGTACTAAGTTGTTTTTTTCCATTGAGTTAGGAGACAAAATACCCAAAAGAACAAACAAAAAGATTGTTCTTCAGATTCTCTCTGAAGAAAGCAATTAATGATCGAGAAGGCAAACTAGTAATTTCTTCTTTCTTAGTGCACTTAACTGTAATGAAAATCAATCATGTTCCAATCTTCCAGTCAATATTTTCTTAGTAGCTTCCATGAGTTAGGTATGGATCTGCCTATCATTTTCCCAGATCTCCAGTAACATAGAGTACTTAAATGTATTTGCCTTGAACATTAGAGATTAAGACAATGATGGAAACAGTAGGAATTTTTTCATTACTGTCACTATAATTGGTCCTTCAAGTGTAATGTATTTCAATAATGATAGTATGTCAGTCAATATGTCATAAGATGCATATTAAATCATTGTGTAAAGAGATAGAAAGGTGGCAAATAGTTAAAGGAAAAAAGTTGAGGAACTAGAAATATATTTTGGGTTTATCCCATTGCACAGCCATTCTGTTAATTGTTGTTTAAACACAATGAGATTCACAGACTCCCAGCGGGGTTGAGTTGTGAAGGGACCTCTGGAGGTCCTATGGTTCAACCCCTGCTACTTAAGCAAGGCCACCTAGAGGTGGTTGCCTAAGACCATTTTCCACTGAATATTTGCTTTTGGATATCTCCAAGAAGGGGAGACCCCCTAGCATCTCTGGTCCTCAATCTTGTATACTGTCCAATGTCTGGAATTCGTAATGGTGAGCACTTGAACAGCCCAAACAAAAGTGCCACATCAGCAGATAAATGATAATATTACATGTCTCATTTTCAATGCCTGAGAGCACCATACAGCTTTGTCTGTATCCTGCATTTCATTATATTCTGTATATAATCCAGAAGCAAGGATCAGTCCTGAGTTACATTATTCTCTCCTGAGCCAGCTAAGTAAAAAGCATTTGCAACATCTCAAGTCCTGAGGAGAACAGGTTATATGAATACCAATCCTTGGTTTTGTAATGGGTTCCAACAGTGTGCAATGGAGTTACAAGAGTGTAGAAGTTCTATAGACTCCACCAAACATCAGATGGAAGGGAGTAACACAAGGAAAGGTTTTCCCATCTGCTTGCTGCACAGAAAAGGGAAAATCAAAAGGAATGAAGGACAGATTTTTAACACAGCCTGCCAGAACCTGACAGCTCTTATTTCTCATAGTGGGAGGTGCTGGTTGGGATTGCTTTTGAAATGCAGCCCCTGGAGAGGGCACAGAGCATCTTCTGAAAATGTAAAGCTCTGCTTCTGATGGAATGTTTGGGGGAAATGAACAAATCTGCTCTGAGGAATGTATGGAAAAATAGGGGCTAGGTGGATTTCAGAAAATCCATATATTCAGAATGAAAAAAAAAAAAAAAAAATCTTTTAAAAAAATGCCAGCTCAGAATCAATAGGCCTGACTCCTAGTCTAAGGAAAATTGAAAGGCGTACCAGAGTGCTGGCTGATGGCTGCTATGAAAATGCTTCTTACGGAAGTGAAGTCAGAAAAGGCTGATAAACTTTTGACTTTCTAGGGCATTAAGATAAAAGAAAAATCAATGTAAATTATCTTAACTTGTTCATGAGAAAAAGCCTTGAGTACTCAAGTTCTAATTTTTTTCTACAAAAATTAAGAACAGTATAGAGATGACAAATTAAGGGCAAAAATGTAACATTTCTGAGAAGAATAAAGAAATGTCACACCAAGCATATTTTTTTATACTTTCACTGTGTTCTCTTCTGCTTTGTTTCACTAAATATAACAAAGCCATGTTAGTGTGAGCAAGATAAAAAGACATCTGTTTTTACACTTTTGTTTAAGCACGTTTCTCTTCAGGCATTTCTGTTGAAATACAGTTGTAAAGAAAGAGCTTTACGTGCTCAGTGAAATCAGTCTAGGGGCATAGTAATTTGTTCACAGTGCCCCATGTTTAAAGTAAACTTCTTTGTCACTTGTGTTTTAGGGCAGAACAATGTGCTAAGTTTGGAAAGGGCCCAGTTCAATAAGGCCTCTGCAGATATCCTTAGATAAATTGATATTTTCCTGGACCATTGACTATGTCTTTAACATAGTTGGTAAGAAATTCCTTGAGATCTAGAAGGGGGCAGTGTTTAGGTGAAGCTGGGATTTATTGCCACAGTTTTGCCACAGTCTACATCATATATATTTTTCAACATATATTTCTCAGTGTTAAACAATAATATATTCAAATATATTTAGATCTTATTCCAGCTATACTAAATATAAAGGCAGTATTAGCTACAAAGGCAGTAAGATTTTGTTTTATAGTCATTCAATTGGTAAAGTTAGAAGTGAATACTGATATGCCAACCGTTCCTTAAGCAGTATGTTCCAGTCTCCATATTTTACCTGGGTTCAGAATATTGTCTTATCCATTTAAAAATGTCTGCTTTGCCTTTCTTGCACCAAGACTCATTTTCCCTTTTCTACACTTGTATTCCTGCCGTGTAGCTTTATGGTTCCTGCTCCTCATTCCTGCAGTTACTAAAAAACGATTAAAAGCACATATTGCACCAAAGCGATATGTCTCCCTGCATGGGACTTCTCTAAGGCCACATCCTTCATTTTAGCTTCCATCTGCTCCTTTGAATTCTCCTCTTGGCATGTTATACAGTTTACAGTTCAAATTTTCTGTGGTGAAGATTGTGTTGCATGGAAATTATCTCAGTAAAGCAGTATGTCAGCCTTCAGTCATGCTGAAAAAAAGTACTAGAGACTTTTTTATTTTTAACAAAAAAAAAAAATTTTCTATAGGGCCTAAGAAGCAGGCAAGTCATTTGAACTGAGAACTGTAGGTTCTGCAGTTTTGTTTCACATGTTTTAAGGATATTTTCTATGAATCATTAACTATATAATACTTTTAATTTTAACACAATCTAAAAACTTTTCATATGAACATAAAACTTCCTATTTGTCATTTTATGCACCTTTGTACCCCAGAAATTATGACAGTACAGTCTTTGTCACTGACATATTAGAAAATTTCCACAAACCCACAAAGTATTTGGGAGAGCACTGAAAATAGCAGGATGCATATTTGTGCTGAAATTACAGTTTGAAACTTGTTAGCTTTTCCTATGTGCTTATTGAACTTCTTAGTAAGTATTTTAGTGAGACAAGCTGATCAGTCTCAATATGATTTCCTGACAGTAAGCTCTCTGGTCAAGGTTAGTCTGGGGTTACAATTGTAGAATGCCTTATGTTGGAAGGGACCTGAGAGATTATCTACTCTAACCTCCCTGTCATGGGCAGGGAAGCCTCTCAACTAGACTTGGCTGCTCAAGGTCTCATCTAGTCTGACATTCACAACCACTCTGACACACCTATTCCAGAGTCTCACTGCCCTTGTGCTGAAGAATTTCCTTCTGTTATGTAGTCTAGACCTACTCCCCCTCAGCTTAAAACCATTTCCCCTAATCCTGTTGCTAGACACCCTTAGGAAAAGTCTCTCTCCAGTATTCCTGTAAGATCTCTTCAGGTACTAGAAAGCAGCTATAAGGTCCTCCTGGAGTCTTCTCTTTTCTAGGCTGAACAATCCCAGCTTCCTCAACCTGACTTCATGGTGGAGGTGTCCCAGACACTCAATCATCCTTGTGGCCCTTCTCTGGACTGTGTTCAGCAGTTCTATGTCCTCATGTCAAAGGAAGTTTCTGTGTTAAAGTTGTGCTTGTTTGTTTTAACTGCTATTTTCTGCTCTGTTTTGAGCATTGTTTATTGTATTCCAAATACTTTCTCATTATATAGGATGCTAGGTAGTGGATATTGTCAAGTAGTATGGTAGTAATTTCTGCCAATTTTCTGCAATTCTGGTGGAAGACTTGGCGATGCCAAGACCCTGCTCAACCTTTGCTTATGTCAGTCCCACTTTGTTTTCATTTGTATTTTAGTACCCTTGAGAAAGCCTTGCTCTCTACCCTTTCACAGAGAGCAAATGCCTGGAGTTTCCCAACTTTGAGTAAACTGTTCTCAAAAGCAGACCAAACTGAGGTCTCAGTCAGCTTCTGTCACCTCTGGATTAAGATGCAACACATATTCAGCCCATAATGTGAAGGAATGTTGTACCTGACATGTCACCCAGATGTCATGGACTTGGCCTTGGTCAAGTACTTGGGCACACATCTGCAGCAATTGTCCAGATTCTCATGGACGTCTCTTTTCCCTGCTATCAAGTGAGAGAAAGAGAGGTTTAGATTGTATATTAGGAAAAGATCTTTACTGAAAGAGTGGTCAGGCATTGGAATAGCTAGCGGAGTCATCATCACTGGAGGTGTTAAAAAAGTGTGTAGACACGTCAGTTAGGGACATGGTTTAATGACCATGGTAGTGGTAGTTCAGTGGTTGGACTCAATGATCTTAGAGGTCTTTTTCAAACGAAACAATTCTATAATTCTGTGATACTTAAAAACAGACTTAAGACATCACGATCTCATAATTGAGTTTTTATCATGAGTTGTGTTTTGCTTTTTTTTTTTTTTTCCCTTAAGAGGGAAAACATCCATAAAACAAAAAATACATCATCATCATTATTACGTTGTAGTGTGGTATATGATGTATCTTTATGATTCTCCATTCACATAAGAATAGCTAATGTAATTTCCCTTAAAGCACACACAAGAAGCCAGTGAAAAAACTTCAGGCAAGTGGCTGAAAAATGAAAATATTAAATGGTTAGGCTTGGAAGGTAAAGCTTTCTATGTGTAACTATGGGGATACTCTAGATAGGCTTTTGCATCCGTAAGTGTAACAGATGCTTGCAGATATTTACTTAACAAAAAGTACATTTTATACTTTTTTAGTATTTAATCTTAAGATTATACATTTGTACATTGGGAATGCCCTTTGAAATTTAAAGAAGCAAACACTATTGTACACAAATTTATGATCTTAGACAGCTATTTGAGTAGTGTCGTGGTAGGCCTAAACAGGCCAAATTGAGCTTGTACATGTCCTGGCTTGCCCAGGCATGTTTTTCTGCTCTCCCTCCTTGTTTTGGGGAGAGCAACTGAGGGAAAAGGGGCAAAGAACCTGGTGCCACTAAGTCTGGGGTCTGGGGTCAGCCCAGCAACTGCGGTAAACAGGGTGCACACGGTTGCCTCATGCAAGGCCTGTGTTCTGCCCAAAAAAGGGTAAAGCAAGCCTATGGCTTCACTCAATATGGCCAAATCTTGGCTAACTGCCATTTGATTGGCTATCTCGTGTCCAAAGGTCCATTGATCTTCGGGCTGTGTTGGATAAAGGGAGCAGGGAACACAGGGTGCATGCCTTTCACCATTTACAAGGTANATTAAATACCCCTCCGCAGCAAGTAGATGTGGGGGGTTTGTGCATAGAAGTTCTCAGATGCTTCCTGATTGCAATCTTTGCTCTTTTCAAACATGCACATCTCAAAACTGCACATGGCAGTGTGTGTGTATGTAAAATTATGTGATATTTCAAGTCATGACAGACTATTGCTGGCTTCAGAATTACAGCTTAAACACTGTTGTGCCTTTGGCAGCACTTGAAATCTTGGCAAGAACTGTGGCTGACTAAGAAGTGAATAATTGTTTTAAATTTAAATCTTTTTTACGCTGTTTTCCTTAAGAAGAACAACTTGCCAAATACTAGGCTCAGTGGGCATGCCACGGACTGACTTGTTCTACAGAGCTGTAATGTAAAGGTACTAACTACAAAATCATTCTTTAATCTTGTCTTCTGCAAAACATACAAAATCACTGAAATAAATATTTTATTTCCTATTTAAATATTGTCATTCAGCACCAGGCCCTGATGCTTAGATAAAAAGGAAGGCTAGTGAGAATCAGTTAGCCACCTTTATCAGCTGCCATTTTAAGACACTAGTATTCTAGATTTTAGTAATACCTGAAATTTTTCTTAGATACCCACTTTTTGCTAGAAATTGATTTCTTGAAGTAAAACTATGAAGATAAGGAAAAGTAAGTTTTTAATGGGTCTTAAGCGCTTAAGTGTGTAAAACTATGAAGAGTGATTCACAGATTTCCTGGTTTACATGCTACAGGATTTATAGAGTCTCTTAATTAATGCTTTGGGTTTTTTCCATATAACACCAATCATCCAAGCATGGTTTTATCAGTATAGTGAGTTATCTCAGCACACATTGGTAAGTTGTGTGGTATCTTCCTTCTTGTTTTTTTGTTGTTTGTTTTTGTTGTGTTTTTTGTTCATTTGTTGTTTTTATATTTGTATGTTTTGTTGTGTTTGGGTTTTTTTTGTTGTTTTTGGTTGGTTGGTTTTGGTTTCCTTTTTTTCCCCTATAATAGTTGCAAACACAATTTAGGCACCTTTCCACACTCATTAGATTCATGCAGTCTGCTCTTAGGGTTTACTCCTGTTCTTTATAAGCAGGAATGGTAATTATTTATACTAGTTGTTACAGTGACAGCCAGTTGAATTGGTTGAGGTAGTTGTTATGAGTTGGTGAGATTATGTTAATCATCTGAACTGTGGCTTGGAGATATCTTTAGCACACTTAACCTGGCTGTGTGTAACAGTGCAAGGCTGGGTGCAAGGCAGTCTTTGGTGGAAACATGGCTCGTTTGAGCTTTTTGGTTGGCAATAGATTGTTTCATCAGTCATGACAATACTGTCCACATAGCCATGCTGAGAATCAAAGATTGAGTCATTGTACAGAAAAATGAACTGAAGTTTGTGAAATAGAGAGTGGATGGAGGTAGATTTCTCAAGTGCGTATTTTCAGAAAAACATCTCTAGCATTAAAATCAGATGCTTGATGAGCGATGCTGAGTTTTTGGGAAGTCAGTCAGCCAGCCTTTTGAGTGAGCAGGCCCTCTGAGATCCTGAGATTTGATGCTGAGCAGGATATTCTGTATTTTTGTCTCTGCATTCAGAAAGAGGTTATTTGCGCTGGGATCTTACTGTTCACTGGTGGTTCATTTGGATAATTCCATAAAGCCCTCACATAGCCTTTTCCATAGAGGAAATGTCAAATATATAAGCTTATTCTTTTATATACAAGTCTGAGATTTTTATCTGAAAGTTAAAAGTAAAGATATTTCACATTAATATAAAAATTAACACAAGCCTTAATATCAACATAAAACAGGAAATCATATTCCAAAAGTTTCTATTATATTCCAGAAGTCATGGTAGTGTTGTGAAGTCCTCACTGAGTGGAAAAGGGGAAACATAACCCCATTTTCAAAAAGACTAAGAAGGAAGAACCAGGGAACTATAGGCCAGTCAGTCTCACCTCTGTGCCTGGTAAGACCATGGAGCAGATCCTCCTGGAGGCACTACTGAGACAGAAAAGTAGTGAAGAGGTGGTTTGGTACAATGAGCATGGCTTCACCAAGGGCAAATCCTGCCTGACAAACTTGGTGGCCTTCTATGAAAAGGTCACATCAATCAATGAGGGGCAAGCAACTGATGTCATTTACCTGGACCTGAGCAAAGCCTTTGACACTGTCTCACACGACATCCTGATCTCCAAACTGGTGAAACATGGGATTGGTGAATGGACCACTAGATGGATAAAGAACTGGCTTGATGGCTACATCCAAAGAATGGCTGTCAATGGCTCCATGTCTCAGTGGAGGCCAGTGACAAGTGGAGTCCCTCAAGGATCAGTCCTGGGACTTGTCTTGTTTAACATCTTTGTCAGTGACATGGACAGTGGCATGGAGTACACTCTCAGCAAGTTTACCAACAACACCAAGCTGTGTGATGTGGATGACACACTAGAGGGAGAGCATCCATCCAGAGGGACCTTGACAGGCTGCAGAGGTGGGCCCATGTCAACCTCCTGAAGTTCAACAAGACCAAGTGCAAGATGCTGCATCTGTATCGAGGCAACCCCAAGCACCAATATAGGCTGGGCAGTGACTGGCTTGAGAGCAGCCCTAAGGAGAGGGACTTGGGGGTGCTGGTGTATGAGAAGCTGAGTATGAGCCATCAGTGTGCTCTTGCAGCCCAGAGAGACAACCAGATCCTGGGCTGCATCAAGAAAAGTGTGCCCAGCAGAGCAAGGGAAACGATTCTCCCCTTCTACTTTGCACTGGTGAGGCCCCACTTGGAGTACTGCGTTCAGTTCTGGAGCTTCTATTACAAGAGGGATGTGGATGTGCTGGAGCGGGTCCAGAGAAGGGCCACGAGGATGATCAGAAGGCTTGAGCACCTCTCTTATGAGGACAGGCTACAAGAGTTGGGGTTGTTCAGTCTGGAGAGGAGTAGGCTTCCAGGTGACCTTATCATGGCTTTCCAGTATCTTAAGGGGGCCTACAAGAAAGCTGGGGAGGGACTTTTTAGGTTGTCAGGTAGTGATAGGACTAGGGGGAATGGAACAAAGTTAGAAATGGGTAGATTCAGACTGGATGCTAGGAAGAAGTTCTTCATCATGAGGATTGTGAGACCCTGGAATGGGTTACCCAGGGAGGTGGCTGAAGCCCCATCCCTGAGGGTGTTTAAGGCCAGGCTGGATGAGGCTCTAGACAGCCTGATCCAATGTCAGGTGTCCTTGCCCATGGCAGGGGGGGTTGGAACTAGACGATCCTTGCGGTCCCTTCCAACCCTGACTAATTTTATGATTCTATGATTCTAGCCAATGTTTGCCTTCTTACATTGTATCTAAGCTAATATATGGTGGACAATCTATATCCTGACATATAATCTCCAAATTTGCCCATGTCTTCATGATTTTTTTCCCCCACACTGATGTGATGCCTTATTATTCACTTCTAAGGGAAACATCAGATTTTGTGAAAACAAGCAAATCCCAAAGAACCAACTGCAACAACAACAACAACAACAAAAATAAATCCAAAAACCAACAAACCAAAAACCCAAAACAACAAACCCACACCAAACCATGAATCATAAAATCATAGAATGGTCTGGGTTGGAAGAGACCTCCAAAGGTCATCTATTCCAACCACCTTTGCAGTCAGCAGAGGCACCATCAACTATATCAGGTTGCCCAGAGCTCTGTTGAGCCTCGCCTTGAATATCTCCAGGGATGGGCCCCAGCCACCTGCCCAGGCAGACAAAAACTCATGTTTGTGCTGTCATATGTTTTAATTATGTCAATGATGCATTAAAAAGAGAAGGAAAGTGTTCCCAAAAATGCTTTAAAACTACAGAGTATTTTACAATTTAACTTCATACAGTGCTGTTATCAGACCATGGATTGGGGATGTCTGTGACCATTTTGGATTTATTTTTGTGGAAAATAGCCTTTTTGTGAGGCTCCTTTTTGTGAGCCTCACCACTTTGAAGTTAAAAGTTGAAAGCCAGGCTGATGATGATCCACCACACATCGTAGTGAGTCACCAGCTTATGCCAGCTCAGTTGAGCAAGGCATTTCCAGTGCTATAACTCTATAAAATAAGAAAGTAAATTACAGATAATTATTATGGAAATGAGCCATTCTATAAATAGTTTTTAAAATAACTTTGCATTTGAAATCTCTACTGATGGTTAAAAAAAAAGCCTGGTATAGGAAATTTTTGGTGTGGTAATTTAGTGCATTTACTTAATGAGTGAAGAATAGTGCTGACATTGCACTTGAACTGGAATGATAAAGCAAAAATAGTGTATTCTTTGAGTGTTCAATATCTTACTGAAGATGGTTCTTTTTTAAAACATGGTTTATCTAGCTATAAGGGATGAAAGAATTCCTGGCACATATAGCAAGAGATTAAGTTAGTTTGGTGTTTTGGTTTTTTTTAATTATGCATGAAATACAAACAAGTTTGTAACTGCATTTTCATGCCTATTGACAAGTAGAACTAGGTCTTCTGCACTTTATAAAAGCAGTTCTCTTTAGCTTTAGTCTACCTGCAACAGGAACTGAATGTAGTCTATTCCTGAAAAACTCTAAACCAGGAATCAGATAGTTAAAACTAATTAAATAAACAGAGAAGTAGCATTATTGGCATAGCTGTCTTGGGTTCTGAATGATTTACTTCAGCTGTTTTCAGCTATCCTATTTTATTGAGATGTGTGCCTAGGTGCAGAGTGGTTGCACACTGAAGCAACCATCAGAGTAATAACAGAATCCAATTCTACATTGCTAAAGCTAGTATTCATCCCATTAAATAAGTCTAATAATTTTATTCAAATAACAGCCTGAAAAAGAAGTGTTGCTGGAATGAAAATTCTTTGTATAACTGGACAATTCTGTTTAACCAGTTTTAATGCAGAGTCAGTAGTACTTTAAATTATTTACTGCTCCGGCAGCAGTTAAGTTTGCAGCTAATACATAATTTGGGCATTTGTAACATTTAATAATGGAACTTCTAACATTTATGTTCTGTTCTGTTTGTCTAGTGCTCTCTGCCACGGGTGAGAGAGTGTAATTGAGAAATTAAAACATTCTTAATTAACTTAGTTTATAGTTTGTTTACTTAGTTACAATTCTGTTGGTTTTAATATTTGAATGCTGAGGGGGGGTTTCTTGTTGGTTTTTTTGTTTGTTTGTTTTGTTGGTTTTTTTTTTTTTTTTTTTTTTGGTGGAATCACCTGTTAATAACTGTTGTTGTTGAACTAATGTATTTTAAAAGATAGGGTATTATCTTCTCGTCTTTTTTCATTTGTCTAGAAAACCTCTACCATTAAAAACACATTTTACTTAAGTCCAGTAAAAGACAAGTTATTGTAACATTTAGAGGCTAGATGTATATTTACATATATACACCTCAAAACTGATTATTCTTGTTCCAAGATACACATCTAGACACCAGGAATTACAAGAGGGATGGGTTAGCCTGTGAGGTACTCTGTTTTAGCCATTTTGGATTATACATTTCATAACGCACTGTTCTTGCAGTGTAGGCTTCTTAAATGTTTATCTGAACACCAAGCTATGTAAATAAAAATCACTGGTTTACCTCAGGAAATTTTAGTCAGAGGCAAGATGGTTGGTTGGTTCTTCAGACAGTAATTAATTATTTTCTATCGATCAGATTTGACAGCCCCAGAAAGGACACCCTGCTTCTCTGCAGTTAGAAATAACTGATTTGTCCAGCTTTAATTGTCATATACAGTGGCCTACGGAATATTGTACTTATTTAACCAAGGTTTATAATTGGTCTTAAATGTTGTTTGTGTCTGTTGACAAAGTCTGTGCTATGTCTGATGAGGTTGCACTAGAAAGAACAACCTCTGCTGATTTATCCCAGCATAACACATGGAGTGATATAGAAGACAAAGAAGTCAGTTTACTAAGCATATCACTGGTCTTTGAGAAAATGTCTGAAAGCTTTATCCATGTCAAATGCAAGTTCTGAGCCCATCAGTGTGGCTCAGTGACTGTTGAAGCATTATATTATGGAACTTATTCTGCAAGAGATCAAAAAGAAAAGGCTTCCATTTCAACACATAGAAGAAACTCCTTAAAACAGAAACAAAACAACACAAAAAAAGTATAGATTCCTGTGTTTAGTATCTTTAGAGGATCTCTATATCATATTTATGGAGAGTCCTCTTCAAAATTCTAGGTGCTTTTACAGTATCTAAGTGAGAAACACTTGATTGGTGCTTGTTCTGTCATGGAAAACTTTGCAAGACTACGAGAAGATCATTTTTATGATGTACGTGTTTATAAAACACACTGACTGCAAGGGGAGAAAGAACTAGGTCATTGATGTACTTCTAAAATAGTTCTATTGTGACTATGTCTGGGGTTTTTTTTCTTTTGAATGGGTGGATAATAGATAGTATACAGTCATATATACTTTCTGATGGTAATTTAAGGCGATTTAATGGTTATCTATCACCAAAAGGGAAAGGTTATAGTATGTAGATACATATTTTTGTTGCTTTCCTCAGGTAATAAACATCTGGAATGGAGAGTCCAACAGGTAACTGCCCTTTCCATAACTCTACCAGGAAAACAAACCGAACTCCAAACCTGCTATTTTTGTTCCCTAACTAAATTTCAGGATAATGAATCCATTACTGTCAACACCAAGTTGGGAAGAAATTGAAAGGAACAGAGGATGTAGAGGATGGAGAGATGGGAAAAAAGCGTGAACCATGCTTCTCTTTAACTGCTAATCATCATTTGTCTTATCTGTGTCATTAGACAACAGCCTTATCAACTATCAAAAAAATCTTGGTCCTGCAGTTCATTTTATAGAGGGCTTTCCCTTAAGAGCAGCTCATTTTCACTATTGTGACAGCTAGCTCTGGCTGGGAATTTTACTGTAGTGAAGTTGGCTGAAATGCTTCTGTTGAGCGTTCTTATTGCAGTGCTGAGTCTATTGTACCAGGCAAAATAGAGGGAAAGATTAATATCTTAATTTATTTTAGCTTAGTTCTCCACTAAGATGATATACCTGTTACCCAAGTTGATCAAGCTATTTAGAATAAAAGTTTTTAATGATATCTAATTGTTCACATATTAGGAAAACCTAAATAGTATAACAAGAACTATCTAGATTTCTTCATGTGTTTTTCTCTCCCTCCTTCTCCCTTCCTCTTTGCTGCCCCTCTAACTTCTGACTCCCTGCCTTTTTGCATGGCCTCAGCTGAAGAGGAACCAACTCTGGCAGATGTAAATACTTAAGGATTACGTTTGCATCATGGTAAACATTTCTTGAGAGCTACCTTTAAAAAAAATCTTTTAAACCAGGTTTATCTTGTGTATAACACCTGCTAAATAACCATATCAGTGTTAGACTCTTTTCTATCTGTCCCCATGTCTTTTGTCTTTTTATCTCTCATTTTGGCATCAGTAGGAGGTATATTCCTCCAGTAGTTGTTCAAATTCTTCTCTGCCATGTGTGCCTTCTTTTTTTGCTTCTTTGGTTAATCTGGGGCATTGGGCTTCACACAACCAATCAGGTTCAAAACAATCAGGACTTTAAAAATAGTGTTTGTGTTATTTGTTTTCTTGTCTTCATGCTGGTGAAGCTCAGTCATCTGCATGACCAACAAAACTGTGATCCTTAAAACCAGTGCTGCCTGGGAACAAGCAGTGAAGGAAGCGTACGACAGTGGTGCAGAAGCATCCTGCTCAAATAAAATACTCTTCAGGCTATGTTCTGGATATCTGCTCAACAATCTTTTATTTCCGTTGACAGGCTGCCAAGAAGTGAGAACAGTTAACAGCACAGTCATAAAAATTAGTTTAGGAGTTTCCCAAGAGACACAAATGTATAATGTCTATTCTGTTGTGAAGATCAACTATTTCTAATTAATTGACGATCCATTTGTTTGAGGGTATTTAAGGAAAGAGAAGGCAACTTACCAAAGAATGTCTCTAAACAGCTTAACGTATTTGAAATAGCATTGAGTTGTATAAACTCAGTGAACTAAAACACCAAATGAATAGGAAGTCACTTTATAGTTGCTGTTAAAAGGAGTAAAGGTCTCCAGAGAACCAAAGGAGAAAAGATAAGGAAAGTGAGTGAAGAAAGGAAAATGGCAAGTAAAGATTGAACACTGTTTACAACACTAACCTACAACTTGGGAGTCATATAAGTAATTAGGATACAATGGAGAATAATAAATGAAAGGATGGAGAACAGAGCCAAGTATAGAATGAGAAAGGGAGAATAGTTAAGACTAGCAATGAATAGGGAAAGAAGCAAAGGGGAGCTTTTAAAAGGAAGATTAACAGTGGAATGGGCAGAAATCATGACTGAGATGAGAAAAAAACTTTGTGAAACAGAAAAAGAAAGTGTTTGGGAAAGAATTAACACATCCTCGAGGAGTATGTGTATTACCATTATTAAACATCAACCTTCAACTATCCATTTCTTGAGAGATGTCAGTCTTCAATTTTTCATAGAAAATATGTTAATAGAAATCTCTCGCTGCTGTTCAATAGAAGTGTTAGTTACAAAAGGAGATTTCTTTTATGTAGGAAATTTTTTAAATCACCATTTTTTCCCTTTATGGAATTGGTGTAAGTATGCACATATTGTAGAGATAGAGTTTAAGACAATCTTGCTATAGCTGTGCATTACAAAACCATCATTTCTGTTGCAACGCCTGGAGCACAATATGAAGATACAGCTTCTCTCTTTGCATTTTGAACATCACTACCACTTTTGTGAAAACCCCTAACTGTGACCTGGTCAAGCTAATCAGATACATCAGTGGAAAAGGGTTAAAACAAGTGAAGACCAATTAATAAAACAGCAACAGGTGCTCCACTACACACCTCTGCTAGACTTATCAGCTAATATTTCAATAGTGCCACAAAAGCCCATACATTCTGTGTTTAATTTCAGAGGAGCCATTGACTTTTGGAGTGCCAAATCGTATCCTTTGTTTGGTTTTGATTTCATGTAAATGGATTATTTTTAGTAAATTTTGACTGCTTTGTTTCATTGTGCCCTAGTGTTACTGCTTTATTTCTTCACATAATTCTCTTCAAGCAAATAATTTCTATGAACATCTTTCGAGCATTGCTCCATTGAAGAATATTATTAAATACTCATAATCTCCTTAATCACCCATTATCAATTACATGTTTGTACCAGCATTTTTTCAAGCATTTATCCCCAAGGATTCATCAGATGTATTTCAAACTCCAGTCATTTACTTACTTATAGTTGGTTGAACGAGCTGCACTTAATTTTTGCCATCATGTTTACTGTTCTAGTTCTCACTATTTCGGGATTTATGGAATCATAAAGCCAGAGAATTGTTTCAGCTGGAAAAGACCTTTAAGATCATTGAGTCCAACCATTATCTAACTCTACCAAGTCTGATGCTAAACATGTCCCTTATCACCACATCTGCATATCTTTTAAACACCTCCGGGAGTGGGATTCAGCCACCACCCTGGAGAGCTGTTTGAGAAGCCTTTCAGTAAAGAAGTTTCTTCTAATATCCCATGTAAACCTCCTCCAGTTCATTGAGGCCTTTTCCTCTCATTACTTATTACTAAGGAGAAGAAACTAACTCCAACCTCACTACAGCCTCCTTTCAGTTAAAGAGCAATGAGAACTCCCCTCAGTTTCCTCTTCTCTAGAATAAACAATCCCAGGCATCCAACACAAGACTTGTTTCCCAGACCCTTCACCAGCTTCATTGATTGTCCTTCTCTTGACAAACTCCAGCACTTCAATGTCCTTCTTGTGGTGACAGGCTCAAAACTGAACACAGCATTCAAGGTTTGGCCTCACCAGTATGGGAGTAAGATCATTTCCCTGATCCTGCAGGTGTACCACTAGTATTTATGCAGTGATAGTAGGAGGGTAACTTTTACCATGAAAACTCCTAATGGAAATACTGGTGACCTTTTTGTGTTAAGTTATTTGATGAGAAGACGCTGTATGCAGTAAGAGGATACATGTGGGAGTTGCACTGCTACAGCAATGCAGATAGATATTCCCACACAGACAGATCAACAGCCAGAAGTACATAGGCGTACAGCACTAGCATGCTTCTTTTCTTTGATTTTGACAGATAACAGACATCTCTGGCATAAATAGTACATGGTAGATTTACAATAAGAGACAAAATACTCATTTGTAAACATTTGTGCAGATAAATCTCAAATGTTCAGAATTATGTTACAAGGGAACCTGACTAAGTACCTGCAGAAGTAAGTGAATTAATGTAACTAACACTTTCTGTTATTTGATGTGGTTCTATGACATTGCCTACTTCACATGATTAGGTTCTTTGGAATTGTTTTTGAAACGATTGTTTTCTTGAGAAAAATTTTGGTTAATCTGAAGCTTTTTTCAGGAATTAATTTGACTAAATTTCTCCAGGCATAGAATGATTTCTCTTTTTTTTTTTTTTTTTTTCCTATTCAAATGAAAATTTCCACCTTTGGGAAAACAATTCTAGTCTTTGCCTTAAGCAGCAAACTTTGTGTCTTAAACTCTTCAGCTAGATATTAATAGAGTATAACCCAACTCTGCATTTGCATGTAATGTGACTGTGATCAAAATAATCTGTATTTAAGTATAGATAATGGTTTATTAGAACTTCCTTAAACTGGAACAGTACTTTTTTTGTTTGGTTGGTTGATTTGGTTTGGTTGGTTGCTTTCTTGGTTTTGATTTTGATTTTGGTTTTGGCATGGATGTACATAGCTTTGTCAGCAAAGCAGTGAAGTATGTAGTTAGTATTTGGATAGTCAATGTTTAGCAGACCTATTGTCTGTGTAAGCATGTGTTTAAGCATGTGTTTACTAGATTGGAGTTTTACTAGATTGGAGTTGGGTACAGGACAGTGAAGCCTAGAAGCACAGTACACGTTTTAACAATAAAGTGCACTATGTTGCCCCTAGGAGAGTCAAAATCAAAACTGGAGTGTTGCATTAAGAGTAGAAAAAACATTTAATATTTATTGATGAAAGACATGCATGTGAAAATTAAATTATTTTAAACCTCCTTTATAAAGATATTACTTCTTATAGCTTTTCCAGTGGAAATAATAAATACCCTGTGAGTATCTCTCTCTAGAAACAGTATTTCACAGAGTATTCTTCAGTTTCAGAATGCTTCAGTCTAATGGGCAGTAATTATAAGTCATTAAACATATTTCATCTATTCTTACATGCTTTATAACCAGATCTAAATCAAGGAGAATTTCAAATGATCTTCACAGAGGTGAAGATTTCAGCAAGGTTTTCCTTAGTTCTTCTTCTGAAACACCATTGATCTAAATATCTTTTTCCATGCCAGTTGGATACCTATCGGTTTATGTTGTCATAGACATCTAGACACTTTCTTTTGAGCCACTTCAGCACAGTTGCTCATTTATTTTGAGTTTCAGAATACGTAGATAGTTCTACCAGAAGCTCATATATCTTGTGAAAGCAAGCTAGGGAAATCTCAGAACAGTTTTCTTGGAGATTTGTTTCCATGTTTCTTTTCTTACCTGCATGAGAGGCTTCCAAAGTTTTTTTGTTGAGTTAGGAGGAGCTTGCTTTGTTGATAATTTGTTTCAGGTCTGATTTATCAACTTCGATTGAGTGTCCTACTGTTTGAAGCTTTGCATCTTGAAAATGTTTTCTCATAGTTTTATGTATTTATTCCCTACTTTATCCTCAAGGATTGATCTATTCCTAAAGGTATCAGAGCAGTTCTCCAAAGAAATGAAACAAGCCATTTTTTGCTTTTGCCACTGGAGGCATTTAAACAGTGTGTGGACCTGGCATTCAGGGACATGGTTTAGTGTTGACTCTTCAATGCTACTTGAAGAGTTGAACTGGGTGATCTTTGAGGTCTCTTCCTACTGGATGCATTTGTTGCAAAAAATTACAGTTATTAAAAAAAATAAAGTTATAAAA
>WBNM01031211.1:0-11671 GCA_013399055.1 Ramphastos sulfuratus | reverse complement strand
CAGAGGGGGGTGGGAGGGCAGCCCAGAGTGGGTGGGAGGGCAGCCCAGAGGGGATGGGAGGGCAGCCCAGAGGGGGTGGGAGGGCAGCCCAGAGGCAGGGTGAAGGCCTGAAAGCTGGACCACAGCTGCTTCCTAACCTGTCCTGTTCACATCAGCTCCACTTCCCTGGTCACCTGCCTTTGTGTGTGAGATGCTCTCAGTTATTAAATGGAAGGCAAGCAGCAGTTTACCCTCATTTTGTACAACAATTAAAGGTTAAACAACTGTAAATCAGAGGAGGAGGTGAAATTAAAGCTTTCTTGGGCAGCAGCAAGTCACCAGCAGGATTTTTATGTAATCAGTGTACAAGCTGGCACTTTGGCCATGAATTATTCATTCCTGTAGCAAAACCTTCCTGAGCTGAATTAATTTATGTACATGGTGGTAAATAGATGCACATCCCTCGTGAATCCACTTGTCAGGCTGGAATTAGGACCTTAAAAATGTTTATTCCTTGAAGCTGGGGGCTGGGTGGGGAGGAGAATCAATAATTTAGGGGATGTAAGAGCAAACAAAATACACATTCTCAGTCCATGACATAAATCACAACAGGGCTGTGCTGAGGCAGGCTGGGAGCTGTTGGCTTGGTCAGTGGGATCAGAAATGGTTCTGTAGGAGTCACTCCAACTCCTGCTAGGTCAGCTCCTTGCTTAGATTTTGGGGGAGGTACCCCCAGCTTTGCTTTATTGTTCAGCAAATGGCAGAAATAATGATCATGGGATGGGAGGGGCTGGAAGGGACCTCTGGAGCTCATCCAGTCCAACTTCCCTGCCAGAGCAGGATCACTCAGGGCAGGTCACCCAGGTGGGTTTGGAAAGTCCTCCCCCAGAGAAGGAGACTGCACAACCTCTCCAGGGCTCCAGCACCCTCACACCAGAGAAGCTGTGCAGAGCTTCCAACCCCACCTGGCTGTTGGCATCCTGAGTAAGCTGCTGTGGGTCCCCTGCTGTGGCAGGGTTGGACTGGATGACTCCAGAGCTCCCTTCCAACCCCTTCCATTCTGTAATTCAGTGCTGCTCTGAAATCTCCCTGCCTGAACTGCTGACATCTCAGCTTCCTCCACACACCCCTGCCAGTGAGGCAGGACAATGACCACACCAAGCTGTGTGCTGCAGCTGGAGGGAAGGATCCATCCAGAGGGACCTGCACAGGCTGCAGAGCTGGGCCCAAGCCAAGCTCGTGAAGCTCAACAAGACCAAGTGCAAGGTCCTGCAGCTGGATGCAGGCAATGCCAAGCACCAATCCAGGCTGGGCAGTGCCTGGCTGGAGAGCAGCCCTGAGGAGAAGGACTTGGGGGTGCTGGTGGAGGAGAAGCTCAATGTGAGCCCAGAGAGCAACCAGAGCCTGGGCTGCAGCAGGAGCAGTGTGGGCAGAGGGTGAGGGAGGGGATTCTGCCCCTCTGCTCTGCTGAGACCCCACCTGGAGTGCTGCATCCAGTGCTGGAGCCCCTGGGACAAGAGGGATGTGGAGGGGCTGGAAGGTGTCCAGAGCAGGGCCATGAGGATGAGCAGAGGGCTGGAGCTGCTCTGCTGTGAGCAGAGCCTGAGGCAGTTGGGGCTGTGCAGGCTGGAGAGGAGAAGGCTCCCAGGGGACCTTCTTGTGGCCTTGCAGGGTCTGAAAGGGGCTACAAGAAAGCTGGGGAGGGACTTTTGAGGCTGTCAGGGAGGGATAGGACTGGAGGGGATGGAACCAAGCTGGAAATGGGGAGAGTCAGAGTGGAGGTGAGGAAGAAGTTGTTGAGCATGAGGGTGGTGAGAGCCTGGCAGGGGTTGCCCAGGGAGGTGGTGGAAGCCTCATCCCTGGAGGTGTTTGAGGCCAGGCTGGATGAGGCTGTGGCCAGCCTGAGCTAGTGTGAGGTGTCCCTGGGCATGGCAGGGGGGTTGGAGTAGATGAGCTCTGGGGTCCCTCCCAACCTGAGCCATTCTGGGATTCTATGATTAAAGAAATCTGGTGGTTTAATGGGGGGGCCTTGGCTTTTCTTTCAGCTGTTGGCTTTGCTGGAGTTTGCTTTTCTTTCAAAGTGCTGCAGAAGGCTTCAGGGATTTCTCAAAATAGGGAGGGGAAAAATAAATCTCAGATTCTCTGCTGCTGTGAAATTCCAGGAGCTCTGCCTTGGTAGCAGCAGGAAATAGAACCACAGAATCAGTCAGAGTTGAAGGGACCACAAGGATCAGCCAGTTCCAACCCCCTGCCATGGGCAGGGACACCTCACACTAAAGAAGGTCTCCCCTCAGCCTCCTCTTCTCCAAGCTGAACACTCCCAGCTCCCTCAGGCTTCATCTCCAGACCCTTCCCCAGCTTCGTTGCCCTTCTCTGGACCTGCCCCAGCCCCTCAATGTCCTCCTTTGAGTGCTGGCATCATGCTGGCAGGAGCTGCACTGTTACTTCCCCCCTTTGTTCTCTTCAGATCCAGGTGATCAGTTTTGTCACTGAGCAGAACTGGGATTCCCTGGAAGTGTTTGATGGAGGAGACAACACAGCCACCATGCTGGGAAGCTTCTCTGGTAGGTGTCCAGCACCATGGGCTCTGTGTTCTGCTCACACCAGCTGGGCTCCAGCAAGGACACAAAATCAAATGTGTGCTGAAGAGCTTTGGAAGCTTGGAAGAGATTCATGTGGTGACAAAGGAATGAAAGGCTTTGAAGTGGGAATTTGACTCTTGCCTTGCTGCAGAGAGTGTTGACAGCCTCAAAGACAAAAGCAGGCTGGGGAGGTTTGGCTGCTGTGCAGGAACCCAGGAGCAGTGCCACAGCCTGGGGGAGGGAGTCCCCAGAGCACTGCAGAGTGAGGTGGGGTCAGCTCAGACCCCTGCAGGCTCACCAGACCTGGCTGAACTGCCCCAAAACGGGGGAAGGGCTACAGAACAAGCACCCCTCAGCCTGGCACTGGGGCACTGTGGCCTTCAGCAGAGCAGAGCAGGCAGCCCCAGAGCTTCTAAAGCTCTCAGAATGGCACAGCCACCTCCAAAATGATGACTCCAATTCCTGCTCCTTTAATGAACTCGTTCAGAGTGCTGGGGGTTGGTAAGGGGAGGGTCATGCATGAGGACCAACAGACTCTGCTCCCAGCCTTGCACTGGGGATAGAGCTGCCAGGACCTGGTGCTGCAACAGCTTCCAGGCAACGAGGCAGGAGAAGGAACCAGGAGCTCACAGGGGACCTCTGCTCCACCCACGCTGCTCCTCATCACCATTCCCTTCTCAGTGCTTCCTTGTCTGGTCTGTAGGTGGTAAAACTTCACATGATGCCATCCTCCAGCAGGCTTTGCAAAGGCCATGGCAGAGGAGCTTCGGGCATTTCTCAGTTGGCCTCATTAGAACCTGATCAAAACCAGCAGAGCTTGTTAAGTTAAAGGACTTTCTGTTCTCAGCCTCTTCTGCAGCTGCTCTCTGAGGACAGGGAGGAGGAGGGAAAAAAAGGAAGAAAAGAATCCTCTTCACCATCTTTGTGCCCCTCTTGTTTTCCCAGGAGCTACAGTGCCTGCACTGCTGAACAGCACTTCCAACCAGCTCTACCTGCATTTCTACTCCGACATCAGCGTCTCCGCCGCCGGCTTCCACCTGGAGTACAAAAGTAAGAGCAGTGCAGCCTTGGCTCGTGGTGCCTCTGGGCACTGGGCATGGAGCTGTTGCTTTGCAGGGGTGGAAGCTGCCCAGTGGGGAAGGGGGAGTCAGCTTGAAGGGCCCTGCTAATCTGGCTCACTGCTCCCAAGCTGCAGAGAGGGAGTGAGCGTGGAAGGGCAAATACCTGCAGCAGAAGGGATGTGGGCATGGGGCTGGTCCTCAGCTCGCTGCTAATGCACCTTGGAGCACCTGTGGGGTTGCTTTCCTGGATTCATAGAATGGGTTGGGTCGGGAGGGACCTTAAAGATCATCACCAACTCCCTCTGTCATTGCCAGGGTCCCCTCCCACTAGCCCAGGTTGCTCCAGGCACTGTCTGACCTGGTCTGGAACACCCCCAGGCTCTCTCTGGGCAGCCTGGTCCAGGGCTCTGCTGCCCTCAAAGTAGAGAAGTTTTTCCTTGTGTTTAAATGGAACTTCTTGTGTTCAACTTTGTGCCTGTTACCTCTTGTCCTGTCACTGGGCACCACTGAAAAAAAGCCTGGTCCCATCCTCCTGACAGCCACCCTTGGAGTATTGATCAGCATTGATCAGATCCCCTCTTAGTCTTCTCCAGGCTGAACAGCCCCAAGTCCCTCAGCCTTTCTTCCTGAGATGTTCCAGTCCCTTCAGCCTCTTGGTAACCCTTTCCTGTACACTCTCCAGCAGTTCCCTGCCCTTCCTCAGCTGGGGAGCCCAGAACTGGTCACAGTGCTCCAGATTTGGCCTCACCAGGGCAGAGCAGAGCTGAAGGAGAACCTCAGCCCTGTTCAGTTTAGGTAGCAGGAAAGCAGCAGGCTCCTGTGTTTGGGTGTGCTACAGATGTGGGTGTGACAGGACCAGGAGCTACTGTGGCCTTGGTGCAGCTCCCAGGGCCTGGCTGATGCCTGGTGATGGTCTGGTGATGGTAGCAGTGATGCTGAGCTGATGAGAGCTGTGCTGGGGCTGCTGTTGATGCAATCTTCCTGGGGGCACAGCAAACATAATTGTTTCTTGCTGGACACCCTGTCTGGAAATTGCTTCTGATCACTGATGTTGTGTTTGTCTCTGAAGCCAACCAATCTTCCTCTTGATTTTATTTATTTATTTCCCCCCTCCTCAGCAGCAAATGGATTTGAAAAGTGCATTTTGTTGGGTGAGGCACCCCCAGAAATGGCAGAGCTGTGCCACTTCAGAGCTCTGTGTGCTCTGAGGGGGGCAACTCATCCCTGGGCCCCCTTCCAGCCTGGCAGTCTGTAACTGCTGCTGAGCTTTAGGGAGTTTCCTGGGGTGCAGATTGAAACTTTAGAGTCACAGAAAGGTAGAGATCAGAACCTGTGCCAGTGTCTCACCACCCTCACTTCTTCCTAACATCCAGTTTCAATCTCCCCTCTGCCAGTTCAAACCCTCTGCATGCTCAAGAGCCAAAGCAGAGCATCAACAGTTTGGGACTGAGTGAAACTCAGAGCCCAGTGATCTGCATGGGAAGTGACTCCTTTGTACAGGGAAAAGTGAATCCATGGGGAAATGAGGGCAGTGGATGTGACTCATGAGACTGCTGTGGTTGGAAGAGACCTCAAAGATCACTGAGCCAAACCATTCCCTAACTGCCAAGGCTAAACCATGTCCCTCAGGACCATGTCTATGACTGCTTTAAACACCTCCAAGGATGGTGATTCAACCACCTCCCTTGGGAGCCTGTTCCTGTGCTTGAAATTTCTTCCAGGGAAGAAGTTTCTTCTAATCATAGAACCACAGAATCAGTCAGGGCTGGAAGGGACCACAAGGAGCATCCAGCTCCAACCCCCTGCCATGCCCAGGGACACCTCACACTAGCTCAGGCTGCCCACAGCCTCATCCAGCCTGGCCTGAAACACCTCCAGGGATGAGGCTTCCACCACCTCCCTGGGCAACCCCTGCCAGGCTCTCACCACCCTCATGCTCAACAACTTCTTCCTCACATCCAACCTAAACCTCCTCTGGTGCAACTTGAGGCCCTTTCCTCTTGTCCTATCTACTAGGGAGAAAAGACCAACCCCCACCTCTCTTCAACCTCCCTTCAGGTAATTGTAGAGAGTGAGAATGTCTACAAGGACACTTCTGGGTCCCAGACCTGTGTGGGACTGTGGCACCATCAGGGATGTCTTTGTGGGGAGCACCCAAGGGCACAGCACTTCCCACCCCCTGCCTGCACTGTGGATGAGGGCAGATGTGTGCTTCCCTCCCTCCTGCCTTCAGCACTGCCCCATCCCAGCTCTCTGGAGCCTTCACCCTGCTCTTGCCTCCACAGCTGTTGGCCTGTCCAGCTGCCCAGAGCCGCCAGTGCCTGGCAATGGCCTGAAGCTCGGCGAGCGCTACCTGGTGAACGATGTCGTCTCCTTCCAGTGTGAGCCAGGCTATGCCCTGCAGGTACTGAGCACCCCACAGCTCTGCTCCTGAGCCCAACCTAAACCTTCCCTGATGCAACTTGAGGCCACTCTAGGTTCTGTNAGCTGCAGACAGCAATGAGCTCTGCCCTCAGCCTCCTCTTCCTCACACTAACCCTCCCCAGCTCCCTCAGTCTCTCCTCATCAGATTTATTCTCCAGGCCCTTCCCCAGCTTTGTTGCCCTCCTCTGGACCTGCTCCAGCACCTCCACATCTCTCTTGGATTGCAGTGCCCAACACTGAACACAGCACTGAGCTGTGGCCTCACCAGAGCTGAGTCCAAGGGCACAATCCCCTCCCTGCTGCTGCTGCCCACAGCATTTTTAATCCAAGCCAGGATGCCATTGGCCTTCTTGGCTGCCTGGGCACACTGCTGGCTCCCATTCAGCCCCCTGGGCACACTGCTGGCTCCCACTCAGCTTCTGTCTATTACCACCCCCAGGTCCCTTCCTGCCAGCAGCTCTCCAGCCACACTGCCCCAAGCCTGCAGCGTTGCTTGGGGTGGTTGTGACCCCAGTGCAGGACCGCAGCAGAAAGGGTGGGAACAGACACCTGGGGTACAAGGAGACCCTGCAAACCTCATGAATCTCCAAACCTTGTGACCCTCCAACCTTGTGTCTTGTTCTCCTCCAGGGCCACTCACACATCTCCTGCATGCCAGGCACCGTCCGCCGCTGGAACTATCCTCCCCCGCTCTGCATCGGTAGGACCTTGGTTCTCTGGCTCCTAGCAGCTGTTGATGGCACTTCTCTAAAATGAAATCAGAAATCTAAAGGGCTATGAATGTGCAGCTTTGTGAGGAAGGATGTGGAGGAAAAAAAAATATGGCAGTGTGAAGAAATCTTCATTTGCTACAGGAGGAAATTCCACAGAGCAGGTCCCCGCGGGCTGCCCAGAATGCCTGCACTTGAGGGCTTCAGGTGTGGCTGCAGTGCCAACTGCAGCACCCAACCAGATGGCTTCAGCCAAACAGCACTCCAAGGGGCACACCTGAAACTGCTTTATGCAGGAAGCAGGTTGGGTTTAGGGGCTGAGGAATTGGTTTTTTTCCGTCTTAAGCAAAGATCTGCATTTTTGTGTCACTGAAAGCCTGTTTACAGAACCCCTGCAGGGTAGGGGTTGGAAGGGACCTCTGGAGATCATCCAGTCCAACCCCCCCTGCTCCAGCAGGGCACCCACAGCAGCTTGCCCAGGAGCACAGTGGCCAGGAGGAGTTGGAAGCTCTGCAGAGAAGGAGCCTCCACAACCTCTCTGGGCAGCCTGCCCCAGGCCTCCAGCACCCTCACACCAGTGAGGGATCCTCATGGATCTCATGGATCTTCCTGGGTTCCAGTTTGTGCCCATTGCCCTTTGTCCTGTCCCTGGGCACCACTGACAAGAGTCTGGCCCCATCTCCTTGTCCCCAGCCTTTATCTCTTGCTGAGCATTGCTCAGATCCCCTCTGGGGCTGCTCTTCTCCAGCCCCCTCCTTACCCTCTCAGTATCCCCAGACTGCACCACTTGATGCTTTGCTGTCCCCACTTTGTTCTCTAGAAGGTCTGATGTCACCAGCAAAGAGCCAGGCCACTTGCCTGGCACCCTCTGAGAAACAGGGCTGGGAGGAAAGAACTGGGCAGTGAATTCCCCCCTGAGAGAAGCAAGCCCCAGGGGAAGAGGCAGAGAGGTGAAGGGAGCTTGGGGCAGCTTCTTTGGGTTGTTTTCAGCATTTTGCTTCTAGCAATTGGAGCTGTTTTAATATTCATACTGCAGACTTTACAGCTTGGGGAGAGACATTTATGCATTTAATAGCTTTAGTTAACAGCTCTTTCAGGCTCCTGCTGTTCTAGCTTACATCATTTTGCTTTAAAGTAATTACAAGAGCAAACAGATCCTGTAGGCCAGGAGTGAATCCAGAGACATTTCCAGCACAGAGACTGAGCTGAAGGACTTCTGCCCATGGCAGCTGCTCTGAAAGAAGGCAGAAGCCCTTCTGGAGCTGGGGGATCCCAGTTTGGAAGAGGATCCTGATGTGATCATCTTGTGGCTGGGGCTGATCATCTTCTGACTGGGGTCTGATCAACCTCTGGCTGGGGTGATCATCTTCTGGCTGAGGTCTGATCAACCTCTGGCTGGGGGTTGATCATCTTCTGGCTGGGGGTGATCATGTGGCTGAAGTTTCATCTTCTGGCTGGGGTCTGATCAACCTCTGGGTGGGGGTTGATCATCTTCTAGCTGGGGTCTGATCAACCTCTGGCTGGGGGTTGATCATCTTGTGGCTGGGGGTGACCATTCAGCTTATGTTTAGCTGAGCAGCTCCAAGTGTCATTTTCATTTAATCAGCCTGGGCCACCCAGCTCAGCAGGGTTGAGCTGCTCCTGCTGGCACACAAATGTGGCTGCTGGCCCACACCAACCCAAGCTCTGGTTGTATCTAACCCTGTCCAGATGTGGCTGCTGGCCCACACCAACCCAAGCTCTGGTTGTATCTAACCCTGTCCAGATGTGGCTGCTGGCCCACACCAACCCAAGCTTTGGTTGTATCTAACCCTGTCCAGATGTGGCTGCTGGCCCACACCAACCCAAGCTCTGGTTGTCCCTCCTGCTTGAGGAGCAGCTTCTCTGGTGAGGCATGCTGATTTTCTTCTGGTCTGCTTCATCCAGATGCTTGACTCACTAAATAATTTAGAAGGAGTTCTATTAAAGAGCCATTAAGAGGGGAAAAAAAAAAAAAGAAAGAGAAACCTTCTGGGAGAAGCCTTGTTAGGAGCAAGTGCACAGTAATGAGGTGTCAGGAGTGCAGCTGGGTGTGCTCAGCTGGGTGCTGTGGCTGTGACAAGGCAGAGGTCAGCCAGCTGAGCATGAGAAGATGCTGCCTGTGCTTCCATTTCAGCTGATGCCTTCTGCACATACATTTGGTGCTGTCACTTGTGGGCTGCTGGGGAGCTGCAAACAGCCTGCCCTGCATGGAGCAGTCCTTGCCCACAGGCTGACAAGTGGAGCAGTTAGCCAGGGAAAGGAGTGGTGGGAAGTGGAGCAGGAGCAGGCTGCTGCTTCACAGTCTGCTTTGTGAAGCGGTTAAGAGGTGCAGCTTGTGCTGTGTGCCCGCGGGCAGGACCTGGCATCCTCCTCCCTGGCAGCTCAGATCTGCCCCTCCCACCGTGGCTGCCAAAGCTGCATCTCTGGACCCAGGCTTTAGTCCCCAGAGGGCAGGAGAAAGGCTCAGGTGTTAGCAATGTGCCCATGCAGTGCCTGGCAAGCTGTGTGCTGTTCCCTAGCAGGCTTCTCCTTCTTGCCTGCTAATATCTGTGTGTGCCACGCTGCTGGCTGCCCATGGCAGAGTCACACACTGCACTGGGTTGGCAGGGACCCTCAAAGGGCATCTTGCCCAACCCTCCTGCAGTCAGCAGGGACACCTGCAGCTAGAGCAGGCTGCACAGGGCCACAGCAAGTCTGACCTTGAACGTCTCCAGGGGTGGGCCCTCCACCACAGCCTTGGGCAGCCTGTGCCAGTGTCTCACCACCCTCATTGTGCACAGCTTCCTCCTGATGTCCAACCTGAATCTGCCCTGCTCCAGTTCCAAACCATTGCCTCTCATCCTATCCCCACAGCCCCTTCTGAACAGTCCCTCCTCAGCCTTCCTTCAAGTCCCTTTCAGATACTGAAATGCAGCTCTTAGGTCTTCCTGGAGCCTTCTCTTCTCCAGGCTGCACAGCCCCAACTCTGGCAGCCTGACCGTGGCCCAGATCAGTGATCCTGACCATAAACACTGTTGATTTTCCAGCCCAGTGTGGGGGAACAGCAGAAGAGATGGAAGGAGTGCTCCTGAGTCCAGGATTCCCAGGAAACTACCCAAGCAACCTGGACTGCACGTGGAGGATACTGCTGCCAGTGGGATTCGGTGAGACACATCCACAGATTGCATCGGGCTGGGAGGGACCCTCAAAGGGCATCTTGTGTGACCCCTGCTGCAGTCAGCAGGGACATGTCCGACTAGATCAGGCTGCTCTGGGCCTCATCAAGTCTGCCCTTGAATGTGCCCAGGGATGAGGCCTTACACACCCCACCTGAGCAGCCTGTTCCCAGTGTTGCACCCCCTCGTGAAGTGCTTTGATGCTGCCCCAGAAGCACTGATCAGAGTTTGCCATCCCAGCTCAGTTCACAGCACTTCAGAGGTTGGAAGGGACCCCCAGAGATCATCCAGTCCAACCTCCTTGCCAATGCAGTCACCCAGGGTAGTTGGCACAGGGTCAGGAGGGGGGGACAGGCTCTGCTCACTGCTGCCTGGGATAGGACAAGCAGCAATGGATGGAAGCTGCAGCACAGGAGGTTCCAGCTCAACACAAGGGCAACTTCTTGCCTGGAAGGGTCCCAGAGCCCTGGCACAGGCTGCCCAGAGAGGTTGTGGAGTCTCCTTCTGTGGAGCCTTTCCAGGCCTGTCTGGATGTGTTCTGTGTGCCCTGAGCTGCATTGTCTGCTCCTGCTCTGGCAGGGGGCTTGGACTGGCTGAGCTCTTTGGGTCCCTCCCACCCCTGGCACCCTGTGAGCCTGTGAAGAGCCCTGGCAAGCAGAGCCTCACTGAGGTCTTGCCCTGGGGGTTGTTTCTTCACGAGGTTTGTGTTTCTTGTCTGCTTCCCTGCAGTGCCTTGTGGGGGGAACATCACCACCCAAAATGGTACAGTTTACTCTCCTGGCTTCCCCAACCAGTACCCCAATTCCCAGGACTGCACTTGGCTCCTGACAGTGCCTGTGGGCTATGGGATCCACCTCAACTTCACCCTGCTGCAGATGGAGCCCTACAACGATTTCATCACTGTGTGGTGGGTACAGCAGAGGTGGGAGGGCACCAGGAGGATGCTTCTGCTGAGAAATGGAGCATCCCAGTGCTGTGCCTTGTGTCAGAGCATGGGAGGAGGAATCCTCTGGTGACACTGGGATGAGGATTTGGAAGGTTTTCAACCCCAGGTGCTTGCTAAAGGCTTTAGCTTGAGGGCCATGTGCTGCAAGGGGCTGGTGAAATGGGAATGCCCCCAAAGAGTCCATACTGTGGGCAGGGGATGCAAAGGCAGTGAGGGGAATGGACCCACTGGTGGGCACCACTGGTCCCTGGAAAACAGGCCCTGACTCTTCAGCTTCTGGAGTGCAAAATGAAGTTCAGCCTGGCAACTGTCTGCTGGGTGAGCACTGAGCTGCCAGAAGAGCTTATACTGGTTCCAGCAGAGTGGGGAGGGGCACTGGAGGTCCAGGAAGCTGCTGAGACTGTTATGGGTGTAGGAAAGGGAGGAGAAGTCAGGACCAGCCTGGAGGAGCTGCTCCGAGTGCAGTGTGGGAGGTTGCCTGGGGTTGAGGACCTGTGGTAATGCTCTTGTCTTGTCTTCCTCACATGGTTTTAGGGATGGTCCACAGCAGACAGCCCCACAGCTTGGAGTGTTCACTGGCAACTCTGCTAAGAAGTCAGCCCAAAGCTCTTCCAACCAGGTCCTGCTCAAGTTCCACAGCGACGCAGCCAACGGAGGCATTTTTGCCATTTCTTTCTATGGTTTGTAACCTGCTGCACAGCTGCAGAGGGGAGGTGGAGGGGCAGGGCTCAGCTGCCTCTGGGGAGGACTGTTTGTGAGGGAGAGGTGTGGGTGTACTGTGTGCAGTTCTGGA
>WBNM01031210.1:0-13210 GCA_013399055.1 Ramphastos sulfuratus | reverse complement strand
TCTATGATTCTATAAGTCATGTGGTATTTACATGGCTTTATCCTGCCTTCCTCTGTCCTTCCCCACCCACTCTACCCAAAAAGCAAGAAAAGACTATAAAACTGTGTTGGTCCCTAAAGTAGTGCTGGTCCCAGGCCACCAACCTTCTCACCTGGGCTACCATAGGATCCAGTTTGTGGGCCAGTAAACCTTGCATTCAGAATGAGAGAGATCACACTTCTGTTCTGATGTTCCTGGCCCATGCAGGCAAACTACAAAGGCAAAGTCAGAGAATCCCAGCATGGTGGGAGCTGAAAGGGAGATCATTCAATCCAACCCTCCCTGATAAATCAGAATCACCACAGGATCACAATGTGTGGGTAGGTTTGGAAGCTCTGCTGAGAAGGAGACTCCACAACCGCCCTGGTCAGCCTGCTCCAGGGCTCCAGCATCCTCACACCAAACAAGTTTCTCCTCACGTTAAGATGGAACCTCCTGGCTTCCAGTTTGTGCCCACTGCCCCTTGTCCTGTTGCTGGGAACTGAGAAGAGTCTGGCCCCATCCTGTTGCTCCCCACCCTCTTCAAGCTCAACAGCCCCAAATCTCTCAGCCTTTCCACCTCAGACTCCAGTCCCCTCAGCATCTCATTTGGTGGCATATGCTGTGCCACTGAGTGTACCCTGAGAACATACCTGTGGTGCTGCCTATTTGTGTGGGCAGTCTGGTCTTGGAAGTGGTCTTCAAGTGTCCCCAGGCTAGCACAGACTTACCAGCTTTTCCCTGAACAAAGTAAGGGTTGACTTGCTTCTACACTGGAAGAAAGGTGATGGGCTTCCAAACAAAGAATATCACAGAATCACTGAATGTCAGGGGCTGGAAGGGACCTCAAGAGCTCATCTAGTCCAACCCCCTGCCAGAGCAGGATCACCTAGAGCAGGTCACACAAGAACACATCCAAGTGAGTTTTGAATATCTCCAGAGAGGGAGACTCCACAACCCCCCTGGGCAGCCTGTTCCAGTCTTCTGTCACCCTCACAGAGAAAAGTTCCTTCTCATGTTTGAATGAAACTTCCTATGCCTCAGCTTCCACCCAATGCCCCTTGTGCTGTCACTGGGTATCCCCTAGCAGAGCCTGGCTCCAGCCTCCTGGCACTCACCCTGCACATCTTTATAACCATGAATGAGATGTCCCCTCAGGCTCCTCCTCTCCAAGCAGCACAGCCCCAGCTCCTCAGTCTCTCCCCATAACAGAGCTGTTCCATTCCCTTCATCACCTTTGTGGCTCTGTGCTGGACTCTCTCAAGCAGTTCTATGTCCCTCTTGAACTGGGGGGCCCAGAATTGGACACAGTACTTCAGATGTAGCCTCAGCAGGGCAGAGTAGGGGGCAGGAGAACCTCTCTCAATCTACTCACCACAGCTCTTCTAATCCACCCCAGAATGGCATTGCCCCTCCTGCCCACCAGAGCACATTGCTGGCTCATGCTCACCCTCCCATCCACTAGGACCCCCAGATCCTTTTCCCCTTTGCTGCCTTCCAACAGCTCAGTCCCCAACCTATGCTGCTCCCTGGGGTTGTTCTTTCCCAGGTGCCAGACTCTGCACTTGCCCTTGTTGAATTCCATTCAGTTTCTCCCTGCCCACCCCTCCAGCCTGGCCAAGTCTGGCTGAATGGCAGCACAGCCTCCTGCTGTGGCAGCCACTGCACCCAGCTTGGTGCCATCAGCAAACTTGCTGCCAGTGCCCTCTGTGCCCTCATCCAGGTCGTTGATGAATATATTGAAGACAACTGGTCCCAGTACTGACCCCTGTGGGACCCCACTAGATATATACATAAAAAAGTATTTTTTTTCTCTATGCTGAGGAGAAATCTTGCTTTGTTTTTCTTCCATGAGCATCTGTAGGTGTTGCAGTGTGTGCAGTGGAGCTGTGTTGGTGCAGCCCAGCCTGACTGTTGCCTGCTCTCTTTGGCAGGTCAGCAAGACTGGAGCGGAGGGAGCTGTTCTGGACGAAGCTAAAAATATCAATAAATCTTTGTCTGCTTTAGGCAATGTGATATCTGCCCTGGCAGAAGGCACTGTAAGTAATCCTGTTGTGTGTTGTGGAAGAATGCCTTTTTATCTGTCTGTGGCTTTGCCATGCTCATAATAAAGTAAGCTTCGGTTTGGGGAGAAGGGAATCTTGAGCTTCCCAGCCACGAAGCGGTGACGCTTTTGCTGTTCTGCTGAAGACAACACTTCTCAGTCATGTCACTGGAGTGCTTCTCCCATCTCAGCACAATCAAAGCCATCACTGCTCAGCTTCAAACCCACTAAACCTGTCGTTGTCAGCTCATGTTCTCTCTAAGTACTCTGGTCTCCTCTCTCTCCTGCTGCTGTGTAGAAAACCCACGTTCCCTACCGAGACAGCAAAATGACCCGGATACTGCAGGACTCCCTCGGTGGCAACTGCAGAACCACCATTGTCATATGCTGTTCTCCTTCTGTCTTCAACGAAGCAGAGACAAAGTCAACCCTCATGTTTGGCCAGCGGTGAGTCCCACTTGCCTGTGGTAGTTGGAGGGATCCTGGCTCTCCCTTAACAAAACCATAGGGACAGAAGTCATCCCAGGATATTGTGATATTGTTCTATTCCATCTTCTGGTATCACAGCTTACAAAGCAGTGCCTGATTGATTCCCTTCCCCCTTCCTTTCCCTTCCCCCTTCCTTCCCCTTTCCCCTTCCCCTTTCCCCTTCCCTTTCCTCTTCCCTTTCCCCTTCCCCTTTCCCCTTCCCTTCCATTTCCCCTTCCCTTCCCTTTCCTCCTCCCTTCTCCCTGGGGGCAGGAGGTGTCCTTATCCCATGGTCCATGGGAGAGATGGCTCCCAGCTGGCAGGGAACTGAGCTGTGTCATGCAGCCCCCTGATGCCTGATGGGCCCCAGCTGGTGAGGGCAGTTTAGGCATACCCTCAGGCCGACAGAGGGTGGAAGAGGTGGAAGCTTCCGGAAGGCCAGTTTGGGCTTAATGGTTTTTGTACCTACTCTACCTGATTGCCTTTTGTATAAGTGCTCTTGTAAATAGAGTTTCTCTCTAAACTTCTGGTCAGTGTGCAGTGTCGTGGTTCTTAGTTCTGAAAAGGGGTGAGAGCCATTTCTGTCCTCCAGTCCCAGGTACCTCCTGGCCTCATACTGGACACTTGGCTTCTTCCACATCTCCTCGGTGGTGCCCAGTGACAGGGCAAGGGGCACAGGGTGGAAGTTGAGGCAGAGGAGGTTCCATGTGAACCTAAGGAAGAATTTTTTCCCTGTGAGGGTGACAGAGCACTGGAACAGGCTGCCCAGGGGAGTTGTGGAGGCTCCCTCTCTGCAGATATTCAAGAGCTGCCTGGATGTGTTCCTGTGTGACCTGCCCTAGGTGCTCCCGCTCTGGCAGGGGGGCTGCACCAGATGAGCTTTGGGAGGGGGGTGGAACTAGATGATCTTTGAGGTCCTTTCCACCCTTACCATTCTATGATTCTATGATTCTGTGATCTTTGGAAGTCCCTTCCAGCCCCTGACATTCTGTGATTCTATGATTCCAGCCATGCTGAGGGGAGCGACACGAGCAGGCGTCTTAAGGGGTTTATGCTATCTGGAGTCATTCAAAAATAGTCCTGGAGAACTTAGGAGGAAACTGTTTCTTCATTCCCTATGGTACCAGAAAAATAAATGTTAATGTTGGCTGGCAGCTGCACCACTCAGAAGCTGTGATGGTTTCTCCTGCAGAAAGTACAAAGCATTATCGTTGCTCTTGGAAATGTTCTGGGGGTGAGAATGGGACAGGGCAGACTTCTCTTGGCTGGCTCAGTGGAAAACATTGAGCTTTGCTCTATTTGATACTGCTCTTGGTGCTTTCAAGGTTGGATGAAGCCTGGAGCGACCTGTTCTAGTGGGAGGTGTCCCTGCCTATGGTGGGGGGTTGGAACTGGATGAGCTTTGAGGTCCCTTCCAACCTAACCCACTCTATGATTCATATCTCCTCCTTGAACAGCAGCTCAGGGATTATTGTTAGAGTTGTAGAAAACATTTTTTTTTAACCATTAAGAAAAATGAAGGCTGTGGACACAGTTTGATAAGGACACCTTTGGGAGATTACTGTGATAGGTCAGGCAGTTTTCTGTGATTGAAGGATCTTAATGAGTCCCCTGAAACAAGCAAAGATGAAATAAATGGAAGAATTTCTTTGCTGCAAGAGTGCTCAGGCATTGGAACGGGCTGCTCAGGGAGGTGGTGGAGTCACCATGCCTGGAGGTGTTAAAAAATTAATAGATGTGGCTTGCTCCTGTAGCATGCCTGTGTCCTTCCTTCACTGCAGAACTCTGAGCTAAATGACAGCATGCAGGAAAAACTTCCCAAAGCAACTTCCCAAGTCTCTGCAGCAAGCTTTTTTTTATAGAAAAAGAGTGTGGAAGGAGGAAGTGGTTGTTAAGATATAACTGTACTGTGTACAGTTCTGGAGCTGTTGGAGCAGGTCCAGAGGAGGCCACCAAGATGCTGAGAGGGCTGCAGCAGCTCTGCTATGAGGACAGGCTGAGACAGTTGGGGCTTTGCAGCCTGGAGAAGAGAAGGCTTCCAGGAGACCTTAGAGTAGCCTTCCAGGATCTGAAGGGGGCTACAGGAAGGCTGGGGAGGGACTATTGACAAGGTCTTGCAATGACAGCACAAGGGGCAATGGGTTTGAACTGGCAGAGGGGAGATTGAAACTGGATGTTAGGAGGAAGTTGTTTGCAGTGAGAGTGGTGAGACACTGGCACAGGTTGCCCAGGGAGGTTGTGGCTGCTCCCTGCCTGGAGGTGTTCAAGGCCAGGTTGGAGGAGGCCTTGAGTGATCTGTGCTAGTGGGAGGTGTCCCTGCCTATGGCAGGGGGTTGGAACTGGATGATCCTTGAGGTCCCTTCCAACCTTACCATTCTATGATTCTATGATTCATGTTTCACTTGAGTAGTTTGGATCTCAAGGATGAGAAAGTAACTTATACATAATTTAGTAAATAACCTCAGAGTTCTTTTGGTTGGAAAAGGCTCTAACATCTGGTCCAGCCATCAGCCCAACACCAGTGTGGCCACTAAACCATGTCCCAAAGGGCCATGGCCACATGGTTCTTGAACACCTCCAGGCATGGTGTCAGCCACTCCACCAGTCCCTTGCAACCTAAACCATTCCATGATTCTATGACTAAAAGGTAATGTTTAAGTTTTTATAAACAAATCTGGATTAAAAAGGGTTCACTTTCGCTCTGCGATGCGCAGCTGCTCCAGGACCTCTGGGCAGTTGTGTGCTTGGGGGTTTTGAGCAAGGATGTGCAGAGGAAATGCATTTTCTGTATTATTTTGGTTTACATTTCTCTTGGTTTCATTTCTCTCTCCAGTAACTGGTAAAAAACTGCCTTTCTGTCTGGGGCAAAAGATTTTTCGAGCTCACTCTGCACATCCTGGCTGATGGAGTGTGGAGGGATGTGACATGACTTAGCACTTGGCCAGGAAGAGGACCATTTTTAAGATGTTCTTCACTAAGGATGAGGATGTCAGGTGAAAGAGCTGAGGAATGGAGTCACAGACTGGTTTAGGTTGGAAGGGATGTCTCAAAGTCATCTAGTCCAACCTCTCTGCCATGTGCAGAGACATCTTCAACTAGAGCAGCTTGTTCAGAGCCCCAAACAAACCTGACCTGGAATGGTTCTAGGGATGGAGAATCTATCCCCTCTCTAGGCAATCTGGGCCAGGGCCTCAGCACCCTCACTATTAAAAATTCTTGCCTTCTCTCTAGTCTGAATCTCTCTCTTGTAGTTTAAACTCATCACTCCTTGTCCTGCCCCAGCAGGCCCTCCTCACAAGACTGTCCTCATCTTCTTCTAGACCGCTTTAAGTACTGAAAGGCTGCAGTCAAGTCCCTCTGCAGCCTTCTCTTAGGCTCACTTTGTGAGAGTGCCTGGTTGGGGTTTTGGGAGGGGGATTTTTTTTTGTTTAGGGGCTATAGAATTGGGCTGAAATGAGAATTCCTCATGGAGAACATTGGATTACAGAATCACAGAACATTAGAGGTTGGAAGGGACCTCTAGACATCATTGAGTCCAACCCCCCTGCCAGAGCAGGATCCCCTAGGGTAGTTCACACAGGAATGCATCCAGGTGGGTTTGGAAAGTCTCCAGAGAAGGAGACTCCACAACCTCTCTGGGCAGCCTGCTCCAGGGCTCTGGCACCCTCACTGTAAAGAAGTTTCTCCTTATCTCAGATTGTCAGAAAGGAAGCCAAGCAGCAGGACTGATGGTGTCCTAGACCTGCAGAGCAGCACACACACTGCACATACTCAGTGTTGTTTGTCTGTAGTTGGGATGGGAGTGTTGCTGACTACAGGAATCATAGAATTGTAGACTGGTTTGGGTTGGAAGTGACCTCCAAAGCTCACCCAGTCCAACCTCTCTGCAGTCAGCAGGGACATCCTCCACCAGAGCAGGTTGCTGCAGCCTCACCTTGAGTAGCTCCAGGGGTGGGGCCTCTACTGCCTCCCTGGGCAAACTGTTACAGTGTTCCACCACCCTCATGGTCCAGAACTTGTTCCTCACATCCAATCTAAATCTGCTCTGCCATTCAAACCCTTGCCCCTCATCCTGTCTCTGCAGGCCTTTGCAAACAGTCTCTCTGCAGCCTTCTTGTAGCCTCCTTCAGGTACTGGCAGGCTGATACTAGGTCTGCCTGGAGGCTTCTCTTCTCCAGGCTGAACAATCCCAACTCTCTCAGCCTGTCCTCATAGCAGAGTTGCTCCAGCCCCCTAATCATCTTCATAGCCTCCTCTGGACCCTCTCCATCAGGTCTGTGTCCTCCCTGTGTCGAGGACTTGTGGTGGGTTGAAATTACCCCCAAAATAAATCACCAGACTAGCTCAGAAGGTTTGGAAGCAAACCAAAGCTGTATTTTCCAAGCAAGCTAAAAAAAAAAATCCCAAACCATAAAATACAATGAATATGTACAAAATATATTTACAATTATTTACAGTTAAGAAACAAGATGAGGACCACCTTGGACAAAAGGAAAAGCAAAATAGCTCTCCCTCCCACCCTCCTTTGTATAAGAGAGAAAGAGAGAAATTAGAAAAACCTTGATGCTGTCTACTTAGCCACAACAAGAGCCCCAGCCAAGGTCAGCAAAGCTCTGCAAAGGCAACAGCCAGAATGAAGAAGAGAAAAGGAAGCAAAAAATAGCTTGTGCAGCACACTTCATCCTACTCTGCAAGCCAATGGAATGATATAGACTTGTCTATTATTTTTCTTTTGCATCAAATCTCCTCATTTACCTTTCACTGTTTTGTTTTGGTTTTTCTATTCAACATCTTGGGAATTTTCCTCTTCTATGTTTATAATTTAGAACCAGGCTAGAGCATTAGTTTCAAACCACCACAGGGTTCCAGAGCTGGACACAGCACTGCAGGTGAGGTCTCAGCAGAGCAGAGGGGCAGAATCCTCTCTCTCCATTCTGTTCCATACTCTTCAGCTGTTCTCTTTCATTTTTCTGATGTGACAGCACTAAAGGCCTGAATATCATTAAAGGGAAGGTCTGTGAGTCATGGGTGATTACTGCTGCTCCCATCTTTCCTAGCAAGAAGGAATTAGATCACCATTAAAGTGTTAGGAGTAAAACTCATCTTCACAGACTCACTTACACTAATCAACACCTGCCCCTCTCTTACAGGGAGTCAGTTTCTTCTCTTTCCACTCCACCTTTTCTTGTGCTTTTACATTGTTATTCATTTTAGGTGCTCCTAAGTACTTCATCCATCATTATAGAGTAATGCAGCTGATAACCTTTATGGTGTGGCATCTTTTTTTTTCTTCTCCTAGTGCACTTCAGCGAGGGGAAACTTGAGCCATGCTTTTGGCAGAGACAATATGCAAAAGCCATCCATTAGGAGCCTGCATATTTTAAAAGCACAAAGTTATTGCAAAGCCTAAGTTAATAAAACTCCTGCTTGCCACAGTGCAAAGCACTGGAGCAGAGTTTGGAGTGTTGGGGCACAGCTATGGAGTCATGGAATGGCTTAGGTTGGAAGGGACCTTAGAGGTCACCTACTCCAGGTTCCCCACTATGGGCAGGGACACAGAATCAGAGAATGGCTTAAGTTGAAAGGGACCTTAGAGATCATCTGCTCCAGGTTCCCCACTATGGGCAGGGACACAGAATCAGAGAATGGCTTAGGTTGGAAGGGACCTTAGAGATCATCTGCTCCAGGTTCCCCACTATGGGCAGGGACATGGAATCAGAGAATGGCTTAGGTTGGAAGGGACCTTAGAGATCATCTGCTCCAGGTTCCCCACCATAGGCAGGGACATAGAATCAGAGAATGGCTTAGGTTGGAAGGGACCTTAGAGATCATCTGCTCCAAACTCCTCACCATGGGGAGTGTCATAGAATCACAGAATGGCTTAGGTTGGAAGGGACCTTAGAGATCATCTGCTCCAGGTTCCCCACCATAGGCAGGGACATAGAATCAGAGAATGGCTTAGGTTAGAAGGGACCTTAGAGATCATCTGCTCCAGGTTCCCCACCATAGGCAGGGACATAGAATCAGAGAATGGCTTAGGTTAGAAGGGACCTTAGAGATCATCTGCTCCAGGTTCCCCACCATAGGCAGGGACATAGAATCAGAGAATGGCTTAGGTTAGAAGGGACCTTAGAGATCATCTGCTCCAAGCTCCCCACTCTGGGCAGGGACATAGAAGACAGCACAGAGACTTTCAGGATTTTTAGTGATTGGTCACATTTAAAGGATGCCTTTAGAATTGAGAAGTGGAACTGTGAAGAAGATAATGAAGCCTGTGTATCTGTGACCCATTCCTAGTCATTCTTTCTTGCACTGACATTTCAGCCCACCCTTTACAACCTGGTGTAGGAAGTTTGTTTGTTATACATAGATTCATAGAATGGCTTGACTTGGGTTGGAAGTCATCTTAAAAATCATCTGGTTCCAACCCCCAAACCATAGGCAGGGACACCTCCCACTAGCTCAGGTCACTCAAGGCCTCCTCCAACCTGGCCTTGAACACCTCCAGGGAGGGAGCAGCCACAACCTCCCTGGGCAACCTGTGCCAGTGTCTCACCACCCTTACTGCAGACAACTTCCTCCTAACATCCAGTTTCAATCTCCCCTCTGCCAGTTCAAACCCATTGCCCCATATCTTGTCATTACAAGCCCTTGTCAATAGACCCTCTCCAGCCTTCCTGTAGCCCCCTTCAGATACTGGAAGGTTACTCTAAGGTCTCCTGGAAGCCTTCTCTTCTCCAGGCTGCAGAGCCCCAACTCTCTCAGCCTGTCCTCACAGCAGAGCTGCTGCAGCCCTCTCAGCATCTTGGTGGCCTCCTCTGGACTGGCTCCAACAGTTCCATGTCCTTCCTGTGCTGGGGGCTCCAGAACTGCACACAGGACTCCAGGTGGGGTCTGAGGAGAGCAGAGTAAAGGGGGAGAATCACCTCCCTTGCTCTGTTGGCCATGCTTCTCTTAGCCTCTATTTTCTTCAGTAACTGGAGTCATTTGGAGGGACTCAACAGCTGAGCAGCAAAGGGCAAAGATCTTAAACTTTTAATTTGGTTTTCCTTTCTAAATGTGGATTTGCTGGAGCAGATACTCTGCATTGTTTTTTGCTTGCTGGGCACTTCCTAGTGCAGTTGTTCAGGTTCAGTTGGAGCTAAGCACTTCCATGATGAAGTGGTGGTGGTGGTTGTTAGAAGGGTTTAAATTTGGTGATGTTTTTGCTTGGAGTTGCAGTAACTCCTGAGCTTGCCTACAGTGGCACAGGCACAAGTACAGGCTCCCTTCCCACTGAGAGCTGTAAGCAGTTACCTGGTGGTGATGAGCTATTCTCCTCCTCTCTTCTTCCACTCCCAAACAGGTATTTGAAGGCACAGTTTGGCTCTCCAGAAGTTTCCATACCTCAGTTTGACTGTGTTGACATCCTTCACACTGTGAAGCTTGAGTCACAGCTGAGATCTGTTGCGTTTGGTGGAGTTCAAGGGACGGTTGTTAAGGGACAAAGCAAGCCCACGGTCAGAGGCTGGTGTGGGGTACTCTGTGGTGGGTCTCAGGCCAGGAGGAGCTGTGAGGTGACACTTAGCTAGCAGAGCAGTGAGTCCTTAATCCTAGAAGAGTTTCTTTTTGAAGGAATCTGAAGAGGCAGATCCATTTCTGCTCCAAGCCACTGGCTGCTGTAGTTTGATACGCAAACATTTCTACTGAGGCTTCTAATCAGTAACAGTTCTGAAGGGAAAAGGAATTGTGGAATAGCACTTCAGAAAATAAATTGCAGGTGTTTAGTAGTTTCCTTTTGTGTCCCTGTTGTCTTGAAATAAACCTTGCAGAGCAACTGACACCTGGTTTTGTCACACAGAGCCAAGACGATCAAGAACACGGTGTCTGTGAACCTGGAGCTGACCGCGGAGGAGTGGAAGAAAAAGTATGAGAAGGAGAAGGACAAAAACAAGAGTCTAAAGAATGTTATCCAGCATCTAGAGCTGGAACTCAACAGGTGGAGAAATGGTAAGTTCCAGAAGATGGCAATGAGTACAGCTCTTAAATCACAGTAGTTCCCAGCTCACCCTTCGGAGTCGTAGCTTCATAAGAACTGGAAGGTGAAGAAGCAGAAACCAGGGAGAGCAGCAGCAGCCACTGACAGAAGGTACCACTGTAAGTGCCATGGTATCAGTGTGGAAAACACAGGAAGGCACCAATGCTTTGTAATAGCATTAGCAATATTAATAAAGGGAAGGTAAGGTATTTTGAGGGGAGGCTAAAAGGAAAAGTATTTTGAGGGAGGCTCTTTAGCCATGAGAATTGGTTCCGTTGTGCTTTAAGGTAACCAGATCTTGGGGTTGTTTTTAATAGTTGAGTTCAACATTAGATTAATTAATCCATTATTACAATGATGAGGAGTCTCATCTGATTACAAGAATGACTACTTGTCTCCTTCTGTGGCTTCTAAGGGGAATTTATGTGGAGAGCAGCCAATTTGCTGTTTGGAAACACAGGGAATTGCTCCTCAGGGTAGGCTGTAAGATCAAGTGCAGGGTAAGGGAAAAGGAAGAATATTTCTGATACCTGAAGGGGGCTACAAGGAAGCTAGGGAGGGAGTTTGGACAAAGGTTTGTGGTGATAGGAGTGAGGGGCAGTGGGTTTGAGCTGGAAGAGGGGAAATTGAGGCTGGAGATTAGGAAGAAGAGACACTAGAATAGGTTGCCCAGGAAGGTTGTGGATGCCTCCTCCCTGCAGGTATCAAAGGCTAGGTTGGATGGGGCCTTGAGCAACCTCAACTAATGGGAGGTGTCTGTGCCTGTGGCAGGAGGTTGGAATTAGATGATCTCTAGGGTCCTTTCCAACCCAAACCATTCCATGGTTTTATGATTTGTATACTTACATACAAATAAACATTTTTTTATTTCATCTGGCACATGAGCAGTGTCATCAAAGCCATCTTTGCTTTTCAAGAGGGACATAGAGCTGCTTGAGAGAGTCCAGTGCAGAACCACAAAGGTGATGGAGGGAATGGAACATCTCTTTTGTGAGGAGAGACTGAGGAGCTGGGGCTCTTTAGCTTGGAGAGGAGGAGCCTGAAGGGAGGCCTCATTCATGTTTATTAATATGTGCAGGGTGAGTGCCCGGAGGCTGGAGCCAGGCTCTGCTGGGTGATGCCCAGTGACAGGACAAGGGGCAGTGGGTGGAAGTTGAGGCATAGGAAGTTCCATGGAAACATTGTTTCTCTGTGAGGATGACAGAACACTGGAACAGGCTGCCCAGGGGAGTTGTGGAGTCTCCCTCTCTGGAAATATTCAAAACCCACCTGGATTTGTTCCTGTGTGATCTGCTGTAGGTGATCCTGCTCTGGCAGAGGGGTTGGACTGGCCAAGCTTTTGAGGTCCCTTCCAGCCCCTAACATTCATTTTTATTCCATATATTAAAAACCTGAAAGCCCAAGTAAACAAAACACACAAGCAGCTGAAGAAGCAACAAACAAACCCCCAGCCTGAACAACCCATCCCTTGCATCCTGAAATCCCAGCAACCTCTCAACAGTAAACCTCTGCTTCTTGGGAGTCATTTTCCTTTCCTCCATTGCTTGTCATCCCTGTGTTGCTGCATCTTGCAGTTCAGCAGTGTGTCTGTCACTCTTGCCAACCTGGGGCAGCCAAAGCCAGAACAGATCTGTGATTTGATTATTAGTCACCGTTTGTTTTGCGCATTCAAGTCTGCTTTTGAACATCCTGGGTGAAATCACTACTTGAAGGATAATAACTGACCTTTATAGGGGAAAAGAGAAACAAAACAAACCAAAATTGCTTCCTGCTTTCAGCTGCCTGTGCTGTTTGCTTGCCTTTCAGATGAGATCCTTACCTAATGATTGTTCTCCCTGCCTTTCTCTGGAGACTCCAGCCCGGGGAATCTTCCCCCTTATCAGCACCGAGCAATTGCTATGGAGACACTCAGGCTGCTGGTGGTGTTGAGGAGGGCTGGGGCTTTGTAACCTGCTTCTGCCTCTTTCATTCTCTGTTTGCTGAATGTGATGACTTTAATTGCCTTCTCACTTTAGAAACACTTCTTTTTTTTTTTTTCCTTTAGAAAACCCTGCACAGATCCTTTCTCTATGTGCAAGCAAGCCTTGTAACCTGCTGCCTCTGTCGTTTTGTCTACCTAACGTACGCCTCCTCATCCCCTCCCTCTGTCCTGCCTTCCTCACTCAGCAATACATCCAATCCATTTCAAATACTATTGATTTCTTCTCTGACCTCCTGCAATTGCTTTGTTTGGAAGGAGATTCAGTCGAGGGAGGCTCTTTGCAAATGAAAGCTTGGCAGAAATTGCATCTGGAATATGAAACGCGGGACAGATGCATAAATATTCCACTGGTGCAGCTTATGCCATAACATTTACAAAAGAATATACAAGATGGAATTGAGCAGGGAATGGGTGTGCCCAGCTCTCACTGCAGTAGGATTTCAGCAGCCCCGTGTCCAAGTGCCTACAGGAAGGCTGGGGAGGGACTATTGACAAGGTCTTTACGAGGAGGAATGGGTTTAAACTGGCAGAGGGGAGATTGAAACTGGATGTTAGGAAGAAGTTGTTTGCAGTGAGGGTGGTGAGGCACTGGCACAGGTTGCCCAGGGAGGTTGTGGAGCACAGAATCACAGAATGTGATCAAAGATCACAAGTGGGGGGGTTGGAATCTCTAAGGTCCCTT
>WBNM01031208.1:654-20361 GCA_013399055.1 Ramphastos sulfuratus | reverse complement strand
TCCTGCCATTGCTTCTCTCCAAACCAGAAGGAGGGGAAAGCAGAAAAGTCTGGGCAAGCCAGGACATGTATAAGCCTATTTTGGCCTGCTTAGGCCTACCACGACAATTATGGAGAGAAAAAAAAAAATTGCCATAGTCTGAGGATTCTTTGAAGAAAAACACAACCTTTCACATTCTTCCTGTTACTCCACGTTCAAAGCTGAATAAACTAATTATTTTATTTTAGCTGACATAAATATTTGTTTTAATATCCGAACAATTGAAGCTTTTGCTTGTTTCTTTTTGATATTTTAACTCTTTTTTTTTTTTTTGGGGGGGGGGGTTGTTTTCTGTAATGATCTGTTAAAAATCAATGTAAATTTTAATATACTTCAATGTAACTGAGTAACTTGCAAGAGATCCAGAAAGTTCATTACCAGTTGTGTATTTTGTGGAAGGTCAGGAGTTACCTCAAGCTTTCAGGCTTTCCAGTTCTTTTCTTTGGTTGGTTCATTTGTACAAACTCGTATGTTCTAACACCCTTCACTTGGTTTTACAACCTTTTGTCCCTAGTGACTCTGATCACATCTTAGATTTCTAAGTTTCTGCCCATCAAACTCCCATCTGTATTCCTAGTCTATCCAAAACTTGAGGCCTTCTTTTCAGTGGCTGTCTGTTTTCCAAAGTTTGTAATTCAATAAAGAAGGATTTTTATCATTTTTTTCCCTTAGAGGTTTCCAGCATCTAATATTTTTGAGCTCCTTAATCTGTGTCCTTTGATTTAGAAGTGCTGCTCAGGTATTTAAATCCCTACAGAAGAGGCTGCTTTGCACCAGTGATTACTTTTCTAAAGAGATTCTGTACTGGTCCCTAAAATTACATTACAACTCCGCTCTTCTTGGAGTGAAAGGAATGAAAAAATTTCACAGCATTTAACCACCGACAAAGAATAAATGATTAAAAATTCGGCATTGAGCTAAGATCAAACTCTGTACAACGATCACGAGTAAATACCCTGAGATAAAACAATCACCTTTGGAAGAATCATGGATACTTTGAAATAGTGTCAAAAGATTTATGTATCTCAGTCTGGCGCCGAATCTCACAGAATAAGAATAATATTTCATTAGTCACTAGATCCAGATTAATTCTTCTTAGCTCTGGATATATGATTTAGGTGACTGTTTGAGGAGTTAAGTTGTCTGAATTATTGTTACTGAGAGACAAGCAATCTTTATTAAAATGAACAAACTTCTGAACGGTTCTGAAGTACAAGGAATGTACAAATACACATAGGTTGCCTCCATATAGTGCCTCAAGGGAGATGAGATGAATTGGTACTGAAGGTATCACAATGCAGAGTCTTCTTTTAAACTACAGATTCATTTTCAATGTAGCCTCCAAAAATAACTTTTGTACTAAAGACTGTTAACTTGGAGTAACGTGCAAATATAAGCTATGATATTGTGAAGTGAGCAGGTCAGATATTAAAATGGTATGCAAAAAAAAAAAAAAGATATTTCATCTGTAAAATTAAGTATTTAAATAGATATTTAATCAGAGTAGTTAACCAGTAATGGCACCAATTAATCAAGAAGTGAAAGCGTATTCACCTTTTTCACCTCCCCCACACAAAATCGCTTACATTTTGAAGGAGATTGATTGTGTTTGTAAAACAGCCATCACTGTAATTTAGTTATTATAAGACAATGCCAAACATAAATTCTATGAGTATCAGAAATACAGTCCTTGCTCAGACTAAAGTCTTGTATGGTTGGCAGACATTTTACTGTTTAAGTATAGAATTGGACCCTACCTCAATAAATAGAAGCTGCAAATTATCTTAGAAGGATTGGAAAAGAAAAAAGACCATTTTAAAAATTTTTGTCCCATAAAAAATGGAAAAGTAAGGGTCTTAAATTTTAAAACTCCAAGATTTTAAGTGTTCTAAAAACAGACCACACAAAACATAAACAAATATATCCACCAAGATATAGATTTTATACTGAAGACTAATTTTTATACAGCTAATCAATAGGCATTTTACAAGGTAAGATCAACTTTTCTGGGACAGAGATGCTGCAAAATGGAGAACTCTCATTTTACAAAAGCAAAAGAATTGACTTTACTAGTGTGTCAGCTAAGAAAATAAACACACTCATAGAAAATGTAACAGCATCACATATTTCTGATAGAAAGTATTAAGATATGTTAGTAAGAAATATATTCTTTAAATCTCACTTTATTGCTATAGTGACTTAAATGCTGACAATATTTAATCACTTTTCACCTCTAAGTCAATTAAATCAGGATTATATATTTATCTCTTTTGTTACAAAGATTCTTCCTCAGTGTTTTAATTTTTTTTTTTAACCACATACGATCACAGTGTAATCCTGCAAGAACAAGCAGCACACAGCCACTTGCAGAGTTATGACAGATGGAAGTAACCAGGAAAGGTCAAGAATGAGAAAACATCACAGTTGGGTTACATCAGACTGACATATGGATATGAGAAAAAAGAAACCTGAGAACAGAGGTGATCTCGCTGCAGGTTACAGCTTCCTCAAGGGGGTTAGTAGAAAGCGAAGTGCTGGTGTCCTCTCTCTGATGATCAGAACAGGACATGAGGAAATGGAATAAAGCAGCATCTGGGGAAGTTCAGACTGGACATTAGAAAAAAGTCTTCACTTCTATGATTTGACTTTGAACAGGTTTAGATTCTACTTTTCTTCTGGGAAATGAAACGTGTTTCATATTCCATCTATCTGAACAGTTGCTATTGCACACCGCAAAACTAGCTGATGATTACTAAGGATGCAGAATCATCCATTTGAGTACAGGTTGACAAAGAGTAAGTTCTAAACTTGCTTCAGAAAAAACTTAGGAAAGACACTGAGCAGGTAGAATGGCTCTTTCAACCCTTAAAGCAACTGGACTGCTGCTAAATTTAAGATCATTTGAAGTCTAATAGCTTTTGGCAAGAAGCTTGACATATTCTCCAGCAATTACAGTAATTTAATTGTAGTTATCTTACAGTATTAAAGTGTACTAGGCAATTTCCTGTAATAAGCTTGATTAAGATACCTCTCATACATCTACCGTCAGAGTTTTAAGTCTGCTTTAGAAGATGAATCATGCCCCATAGAACTTGTTTCTTTTCATTTCCTGTAAAGAATGTTCAGATGATTAGCTCATAGGTAAAATAATACTTTGCAGACACATATATCTGGCCAGTTGAAGATTATCCTTCATGTCTACTATATGTGTTTGGACAGGAATGGTTCTTAGAATCTGAACTAATTTTATGCCTTTTTTCCATGTAAGGAAAATAGATGTTAGACTGCAATACAACTTCCTGAAATTGGAACTTCTCTATTTACAAATTTGCATCTGGGGAAGTTTTGTAAAGTATAAAAGCAGTCTCAAACAACAAAGAAACAAAAAACAGGAGTGTGAGTAATTCAGTGCACACACATTAGTAGGCGTAAAGTCATAACACTAAGGTAAAAGATCTTTTCCAAGCATTAGGTACTTGAGCTCCTGGTTTGTCTGTCGTATTTCAAAAGAGCAAATTTTGGTATCAGCCTAAGCACAGAACCCTAAGGTAAGTCTTAAGTAATTTATCTGAATATTCCAAGTCTTCAGAGGACAGACCTTTTGTCTGTTGTACTGAAGTACTAAGTCTTTTAATGACTGATTGACTAATGACTGTAATCGTNGGTAACTCCCAAACTATCACACTGAACTGCAGAAAATTCCAGTCTTGGCAACAGATAACATTCCTGTATATAAAAGTTTAACTAATACAAGTTTTAAAGTTTTTCTTACAAATCTCTTCCATCTACCCATTAGTCACAAGTTAGGAGCTATGTAATAAACAGAATTTCTCTGTTGAGATTATTCTTGACTTTTGTGTTGGCCTGTTTGGTTTGGGTTTTTCATTTAGAAATGCCCAGGCTACTTCCTACTAAGGTCTTTAAATGAGTATCTTAAGGTGCTCTCTTTTCCTTGATTTACACTGGATGCAAAAGCTATATATTGAATTCTTGAAAAACATTGCATGCCTTGAAAAAGCCACAAGTACAGGAAGAAAACTTTCATTGAGATTCTCTCAAATTTTGAGATCCTGGTCAGTTTCCTGACCAGCAATAAGACAAGGAGCAATGGCTACAAACTGGAACATAGAAGGTTTTACCTCAACATGAGGTAACTTCTTTACAGTGGGGGTGATGGAGCACTGGGACAGGTGGCCCAGAGAGGTTGTAGAGTCTCCTTCTCTGGAGACTTTTGAAACCCACCTGGATCCATTCCCGAGCAAACTACCCTAGGGGATACTGTCTTGGCAAGGATAGTTGGACTTGATGAGGAAGTTCTTCATAGAGAGAGTGATTTCCCATTGTGGTGGGAGTGGTGGAGTAGCCATCCCTGGAGGTGTTCAAGAAAACACTGGGTGGGGCACTTAGTGCCATGGCTTAGCTGATTGGATAGGACAGGGTGATAGGTTGGACTGGATGATCTTGGGGGTCTCTTCCAACCTGGATGATTCTATGATGATCTCTGGAGATCCTCTCCAACCTATAAAGTTCTGTGATTCCTCTATATTAGCCCATGAAGTTACCTGGAGATTCTTGAATTTGTATCTGTACTGTTTCTCATATTAACATCTTTATCAATTTTCTAATTGTCATGATTGTTTTGTTTTCTTTCTGAAGGCATAATCCATTGACAAAAGTATTTGTATCCTTAACATGTGGAATGAGGACATACACTTAAGGAAAAGGTTGGGTTTGGCGCCTATGCCATTGGTACTTCACACTCACGAAGTTTGCAGTACTGAAAGGCTAGAAATATACACTACTGATATTAAAAGTATGTTGTTGTGGAGCACTCCAAATTCCTTCCTTCCTCCCCCCACCAACCCTGAAGGCTTGAAGGGGGAACAGCAGCAGGTGCCTTTCCCCACATGTGTGCTGAGCCATGTGGCAGCCTGTGCTGGGAATCAGGCTGGTGGCTGGCTGGGTCTGAACACCCTGTATAAATTGGCAAATGGACACTTTGTCTAGAAAAGGATAAATAGAGCAAGGGAGAAGGCGAAAGGTTCCCGCCTTAGAAGAGTTCCTGCCTTGACAGAGCTCCCGTTTGGACCATCCCCGCTTTTGGAAGGCTCCTAACTTTTTACATGGCTCTCGGTTTTGCACCGTCCCTGCCTTTGGATGCCTCCCCCCACTTTTGCACCGCTCTGTGTAAATTTGCAAGCTTGGCAAGCCCTGGGGTCCTTTTGAGCGAGAGCTGCCGGCGGCACCCAGACACAGCTGCTCTCAGACAACACTGCAGCTGATTTCCTGGCTGCTATTCCAAACTGGGGAGACCTGAGCAGTTTGGCTCTCCCCTGCCACTGCCGAGGCAGCATTGCTTCCACCGATCCCCAGCGGTTGCTGTCAGTGGTCTCAAAGCCATTAGAGGCTTTGGAGTTTTCCCAGGCTCTTTTCTCAGGCAGCTGGGAGTCTGGCGCAGTCTCTGACCTGGTCCCTCTTGATTCCCAATTCAGCAGAAGCCTTGCAGAGGGGCAGGCAGGATGCAATGCCATGTGCAGTCTTGGCACAATGTCACGCTGGCTATGCAGGCTGATCCTGTGCAGGTATTTAGAGGCTATTCCTGGTAAACTCGAGGCAGTAGTGTTTCCAGGCAGTTCAGGATGCAATGAGGCAGGAGCAGCAATGGTGGCAGCAGCAGCAGGCATGAATACAATGTCAGAGAGCATGTTGCTACCTGCTCATCCCTTTTTATCAGTACAGCCTGAGACTAATGGGCCTTTGGACATATATTAGCCAACCAGAATGGCACTTTGCAAAGCTTGACCATATTAGGTGACACCAGGGCTTTTGTTTTCCTTTCTCAGGGTTGCTTCCTCCAGCACAGAAGGAGGTGGAGCAGGAGAACATGTCTGGGCAAGCCAGTCCTTGGACTCAGTGGCTCCAGGTTCTTTGTCCTTTTTTCCCATGGTTGCTTTTCTCCATAGCAGAAGTGGGAGAGAGCAGGAAAAACATGTCTGGGCAAACCAGGACATGTATAAGTCTATTTTGGCCTATTTAAGCCTACCACAACAATGTGGTTTGGTTTGGGGTTTTTTTGGGTTTTTTTTGGTTTGTTGGTTGGTTGGTTTGGTTTGGTTTGGTTGTTGTTCTCGTAACTTCATTCCTAAACTTTTTCAAGTCATTTGTGGGGACTTGGTGAAATGTTTTTGAAAATCCAAGAGCACCCTAATAGATAGTGAGTCATGAGTTCCTTTTACAAAAGACATTTCAGCTTTTCCTCAATGTATCACATTGTGCCTTTGTGCTAGTTAATCTATTCTAATTTTAAGCAGTCTTGACATTTTCCTCAACAAACTCATCAGGCTTTTTCGTCTGTAGATCTCAGGATTTCCTTTGAAGCTCTCTAAAAATTGTGGTAATATTTGGCCTCTGCTTCAAGTAAAAGTGCCTTATGATTATTTTATCTCTGAAATGCTTTAAAACTCCTAGGTGACTAGCATGTGGTCCTAGTAATCTGCTGTAGCTCCTTTTGTTAGCCCATTCTGAAATGTCTTCCTGGAATGTTTCATGATTTGAAACAGAATCTCTAATGCTTTTCGCATCTCATTTGGAACTCCCTCCAAGCTCCTCTACGTGGATCAAAATTTAAAAAACACTGATCACACCTTTTTATGCTGTGGCTATGGATTTTCTGAGTGCTTCATCATACTTGTATACTGGTCTTTAAAAGAATCAGATGTAATTGAAATGGCCAGAAATTATTTGTAAGTGAATTCTGTAACTCTTCGGTTTGGAAAAGATAAAAATGCATGAAACTTAGGGTCATAATTATTATTTCACAAAAGAAATGTAGAATATTGGTATGCTGTGTTAATGTAATTGTTTTACAAGTCATGTAGGTTTTACACCATCAAATTAAAAAATGCAACTTTTTTTACTGAAGTATATGTAATACCTCATAGTTTTTTGAGTTAACATCATAGTCTGGAACACATAAACCTAGCATGCTGTGATTAAAACATGAGAAAAGGTAGACCTCAAGATTTCACACTCATCCCTAAAGAACCTTCCCAATCCAATATCTGTTGTCAGAAATGCATTAAAAGCACATTCCAGCAGATGAAAATTCACAGGAGCATTAAAGAAAATAAAACATAGGAGTAAGCCCTCTGGCCTTTTGACCCACATTCAGTCCTGTCTAGTGTAAACAAAACTTGGTGTAGGTCAAAACATTTAAAATTCTATTCTGAGTAAGCATCCCTCCCTTGGACAAACAGGATACTTGGTTTGAATATTCTGGTTATTTTTCCCTTGTGTATGATACTCTTTAAACATAGATGTATGTTTATATTTGTCCAAACATAATATGGGTATTTTTATTTCAGATAAAAATATTCTGGTGCTATTTGAATACTCGGGCTCTTCGAGAACCTCCTCACTCCTCTTTATTACTGTAAAAATGGCTTTTCTAATAATTTTGCCTGTTTCACATTGTGAGCAAAGCTGAGACTAGATTTCAGCCACAGATATGTGTCAGCTTTTATCTTGCTGAGATAACAGAAAAATCTATACATGTAAATATGTTGAACATCCCCACTTTTAATAGCATAATGAAAAAAAGAGAACGAGTAGTCTCCAGTGAACTCATATATCCATAAGCACATTTTCAGAAATGCTAGCACCAAGATTTGCACTTTGACAGGCCTACTTATCTGAATGAGATAAATATTTGTTTATCAAAGATAAATTGTGACTGTGTGATTCCTGACAATGGAGATTCAAAACCAATTTTGCATGGAATCTTTTTTCACTGCATTTAAACAAATGAGCATTTTCACAGAAATACTTTATCTGTGACAGTAGAAAAGAGTTTGCAATGTGTTTTGAAAATAAAGTTTCATTCTGATACTAGGCCACCTTTAATTCACAGATACATGAGATTTTTTTAAATTCAAATGAGATTTTGAAAATATTAGTAGAAGTCAATTCATTTAAAACAATTTTAATTAAAATTTGATTGGTTATGCTCTGTGAGTGGGAAGTCAATTTTTCATCTCCACGATTTTTCCTCAGAGATTAGAGTAATTCAGCTATACATCATTTTAGTTTTCAACACTTCTGCAGTTTGATGAGATCAAACAGAATGGTACAGAATAAAACAGAACACTGAGATGTGATGTGGCTCCATAAACTAGCAAAATATTTATCTAATTTTCTCTTGAAAATCTTTCACTCGTCGAAAAGTTAATGAGAAAATTTGTTCTGAAAGCTCTCCACAGGTTCCGGATTTTTTTTTAAAGCTGTTTTATGTATTATGTTTTTATAGTATTAATTTTTTTTTTAACATATAGGAAAAAAAAAATCTAATGTCTGGTTTCCTAGACTTGTAGAAACAGGTTTTACCTTAACAGATCAGTGTTATGTAAGCAAGCACATAAATTTACAGCACAAAAACTACTCTGCTAATATTTTAAACTGATAATTTGTAGTGAGCCACTACTGAGGTTCATTCCATCAAATCTTGGGCAATTCATCAATTAACCCATCTGGCTTTAGTGACCAAAGAGAGACTTAGAACATCAACTTTCATCTGAATGTCAGGGCCCTGAACATCTTTTTTCTGACCTTATGACCTGCTTTAAGCAGAAGGTTGAAGTGGAGAGCTACTGAGACCCTTCCAAACTGAACCTTTTGATAATTCTGATAGCAGAATCAAACAACATCATGTGAGGTTCCTTCTTCCACTTTGATACTTATTATGTTTCTGTATAGATTTTTTACCCTGAAGATGGTCCTGTTGTGCCACAGTCACAGGAGTCTCAGTATGAAAGGTGCTTCATTTAAAATTACACAATATGTTGTCACAGCAATAAGTATAAAGGAAACAAACACTGAGAACATAATGGAAGGAATCTGAGTGAAACAACTTTCAAATTATCATGTACTAGGAATATACTGGAAATTACAGCAGAGATTTTGAGCACATATTTCTCATCTACATATTGCACAGCTCAAATTTCCCATAATTTTGAGAAGTTCCTCTCCTTAAATACCAAAACCCAGGTAAACATCCTAGAGATTATTTATGAAGTAATGAAAAATATCTCAAAATATTTAGTTCACTGCTGAGTAACATAATAATCAGTTTTAAAAAGATTTACAGCTATTCTGCTGACACCTACTAACATGCAGAACTGGTTCTCAGAAGACACATTAAAATATTATGGTGTCTGTTTGCCTGTGTACAAAACAGCATGGTGCAGTATAGGATATTTCTTTTTCCTCTGTCAGGCAATAATTCATTGTGTCTATTAATTTTAAACAACTACCTCTCAAGGAAATGAGTGATAAACAATTTATGTGAGGAGGACCTTATGGTGATCACAGTCCTGAAAAACAGATTCTAATCACACATTTGTTTAATGGTTTATAAGTTCATAAAAAGAAAGCAAAATATGCTAAATCTAAATGAAATGCTGTGGTATAAGAGAATATACATTGCAATTCATGTTTTATAAGTACAAAAGTAAATGTGATTGATCCTACCAGTGATGGATAGGGCTGAGTGTGTGTACTTGGCATGTGTGTGGCAGCAACTGAAATAATAACAAACCCATTGTACTCTTAGATCACAGATGTGCATATAGGCCATGGTTACTTCATGCACAGAGTCTTGGGGAATTATGCACATGTGTAAGCATGTACTTCATATCAGGAGTATAGCGTTTTTAGCCTGCACTGAGGTTTCATGTTGCTGTTAACCTAAAAATTGCAGGTCTGTTTAGTGCTTTTTTGTTGTGTGTTTGTGTCCTGGTAAGGCATAAATCCTGCCAGGCTGGTTTAAACCCTCGCTCATCCTCCTTCTGTTCAGGGTCCGGAAGCTGAAGTAGATTGAGCAAAACAAAGCCTTGAGGCTAGGAGCTTAGCACCACATGTCAGATGTCTGGTGCAGCCCCCTCAGCGTGCCTGTGTGGTCACATGAGGCACGAAGCTTTAAATTCATTGGGCAGAACAAGGATGTCAAATGCCTATTGGCCAGTTTAATTTCAAATTGGTCTATTTAAGGGGGCGTGATTTAGAAGCCACTCCCTTTCCACACAAGCCTTTCTACACAGCCAGCCTTCCCTGAACAGCAGGAAGCAGTACCCCTTAGCGGCTCGTTAAACTGGGAATCGCCATAGCCACGTGTTTGCAGCTTACATTGGCTAGTTCAGCAGCAACGCGCCTGCAGCTCGTCTCTCTCACTTCTCCCCTCTGCCTGGAATATTTTGTATTTTACCACGGGATCATTATCCTGAATTTGGAAGCACTCTTATACAGGAAACTTACTCAGGGATCCAAGGCATTGTGAGTGCATGTGCTAAGGTTAATGCTAAGCCTCTGCAGCACAGTTAGAATTTTTCCTGTTTCGCTTTCTATTTTTTTTCCAAGTTCTGATTGTTTAAACTGTTTAATTCTGCGTTAATAAATATCCTCTGTGCAAATATTTCCTGTCGACTGAAAAATCCAAAGAATCTGAGGGAATTTCCCCAAATTTCTTAATATTAATAATACAAATTAATATTCATAGATATATTAATAATCATAATTCATAACTGGTTATTAATACCCCATCATAATTTGCTTGTATAAGCTCCTCTGTTTAAAACTGTAAAACATCACAAGAAGCTGCATATGTCAACAAATTTAGAATGGAAGCACAAAGTCAGAACAGTAAGTTTTAATAAACTGTAAGAAACACATAGAAGCACCTAAAACTAATAATAACTTACATGATGGTTTGGGAGTTACCTGCCCCCCCACTTTATAAAATCACCCAGACTAGACTCAGCTGGCTGGAAGTTAAGGACTGAAGCTCTATTTACAGCTTAGCACAATATACAAGCAGATATATACACAATAGACAGGAATATTTACAGAAATATACAAGTTAAACACAATCCCCCTCCCAGAAATCAGAGTCCCCAGGAGCGACTCCCAACCACCCTTCCACCTTCTTTCTATCCCTCTACCTTATCCCAGGGTCTGCCTTACGTGCGAGGTGAGTTTGGAGGATCAGCCAGGGGGGTTAGAAGCAGAGAGGTTAGTTAGGTTACTTAGCAGAGAGAAGACACATAAGCAGCCAGAGAGAATGAGACTCTCTATCTTATCTATATTATCTTATCTATATTTGTGTCCTTGTTTTTATACGTCTCAGCAAGCCTATGTGATGTATCACCATTGTTTTCTCTTCACAGCCTATAATCTAATTTTTTTCATTAAAATATTCCAATTAGCCTCAAACCAGCACAACTTACTGCTGAAATGTTACACAGACTGAATATTGAAAACAAAAGAATTCTTTTTTTTTTTTAACAATTATTGTTCAGGTCTTCCTGCTGTTCTTGATAAGGGATCTTAATAAATATAGTGAGTTTTTGTCATCGGTTTAGACAATTGAATCTGTGGATGAGTATCCAATACCATGCTGATGTCATGCANTTGGTTATTAATACCCCATCATAATTTGCTTGTATAAGCTCCTCTGTTTAAAACTGTAAAACATCACAAGAAGCTGCATATGTCAACAAATTTAGAATGGAAGCACAAAGTCAGAACAGTAAGTTTTAATAAACTGTAAGAAACACATAGAAGCACCTAAAACTAATAATAACTTACATGATGGTTTGGGAGTTACCTGCCCCCCCACTTTATAAAATCACCCAGACTAGACTCAGCTGGCTGGAAGTTAAGGACTGAAGCTCTATTTACAGCTTAGCACAATATACAAGCAGATATATACACAATAGACAGGAATATTTACAGAAATATACAAGTTAAACACAATCCCCCTCCCAGAAATCAGAGTCCCCAGGAGCGACTCCCAACCACCCTTCCACCTTCTTTCTATCCCTCTACCTTATCCCAGGGTCTGCCTTACGTGCGAGGTGAGTTTGGAGGATCAGCCAGGGGGGTTAGAAGCAGAGAGGTTAGTTAGGTTACTTAGCAGAGAGAAGACACATAAGCAGCCAGAGAGAATGAGACTCTCTATCTTATCTATATTATCTTATCTATATTTGTGTCCTTGTTTTTATACGTCTCAGCAAGCCTATGTGATGTATCACCATTGTTTTCTCTTCACAGCCTATAATCTAATTTTTTTCATTAAAATATTCCAATTAGCCTCAAACCAGCACAACTTACTGCTGAAATGTTACACAGACTGAATATTGAAAACAAAAGAATTCTTTTTTTTTTTTAACAATTATTGTTCAGGTCTTCCTGCTGTTCTTGATAAGGGATCTTAATAAATATAGTGAGTTTTTGTCATCGGTTTAGACAATTGAATCTGTGGATGAGTATCCAATACCATGCTGATGTCATGCAAGCTTTAAAATGACAGTGCTGGCTGCAGCAAAGTATCATGGAGCTTGAAGTTCTGACTGTAACATGAGATGCTTCCCATTTTCAGTTGTTGCTTCTGGTTTCTAGTTTTGGGGCATTGATCTTTTCCACTGGCCTGGCTGTGTGATTGGGGTCTGGAGGATCATTTTATGTCTGCCTTCTGCTGCTGCTTCTGCTATTCTGTGAAATAGCTACGGTTGCATCATTTTCATGAAACTCCTTATCTCAATCCAGGGCTTTTTGTGTTACTTTCCCTTCTGATTTGTGTGTGAGGAGCTGTGAGAGCAGGCTGTCTTAAAGCAGGACAGTTTGGTATATTGCTCTTTGTTCTTTCAAAATATTTTCTCCATAGTTTTCTATTATGTGCAAAAAATTTGGTGACTAGCATAAGTAAATGTGATAGCAAACACCCATCTTACAGGTAGGTGGTAAGATCTTGTGTATTATTATAAGGAAAAAGCAAAGTGTCCCAATAAGAGCTGAAAAGCCTACTGTTACTTGAGAAATTGCAGGTGCATAAAATTTGTTTCAAGACCTGCTTTTTGTGAAGATTTTCATAGGCAAGTTACCAACAATAAGTGCATTGTGCTGGTTTGAGCTAATTGGAATATTTTAATAGAGAAAATTATACTATAGGCTGTGAAAAGGAAACAATGGTGATGTCTACTTCACTCATAGGCTTGCTGTGATGTTTAAGAAAGGAACTCAAAACAAAGATAAGCCTCTCGGGCTTGTTGTCTTGGGCTGTCTAGCAGCTTCTGGCTTCTCCTCTCTGCCAATTAATTTCACTAACCACTTTTCTTCTAATCCCCCCTGGCCGATCCTCAAAATTCTCCTTGTGTGTAAAGCAAACCTTGGGGTAAGGTATAGGGGTGGGGAGAAGGTGGAAGGGTGGTTGGGAGCCCCTCCTGGGGTCTCTGATTTCTGGGAGAGGTGTTGTGTTTCTGTATTACCTTTAACTTGTATATTTCTGTAAATATTCCTGTATATAGTGTATATATCTGCTTGTATATTGTGCTAAGCTGTAAATAGAGCTTCATTACTTAACTTCCAGCCAGCTGAGTTCTAGTCTGGGTCATTTTACAAAGTGGGGAGGGCAGGGAACTCCCAAACCATCACATGCATGCAGACACTAAATGTTTTTAATGTTTTCCCATCAGGTTCTGCTGTGATTTAATATTTATTATAAAGTTTAACATTCCTAGGGCTGAGTAATGATATCTAATACAGTCAGAACATTAACTGAAAATGCAAAGCTGAGGTTTCCTTCACCTGGCAGTGGAAAGCTCCAGCTAGGACCCAGTGCTGTTGGATTTTCTTGGGATGCAACATGTGGTAGAGTGTGGGACAGAAGTGAGCAACCAGTAGGACTAAGGGAAGCCCACCTACTTTCTTTTTATAACTCCTGGTTTATGCACATTTAAATGGCTTGTAAGTTTACAACTCTTAAATTCATCAACACTCCTGCTGTTTTCAGTGGGAAGAAATGACACTTCCAGGTGTGTCTGGCCCCTTAACATTCTAGAGGTATGCAATTTCTTCACTGATTGAGAGGGAAACAGGTTCCCATTTTTGTACTTCAATTAAGTACTGAAGTTAACTGAGATGAAACTGAGTCTACATAACTGACTATTTTACTTCTGAATGCCTAGTAAGGGTAGATAATGTGTTGATAGGCATAAACAGTATTCATTTGAATTACAGCATAATATAAACAATAGTCACATTTATTTAGATTTCAAAGATTATACTGTTACACCATTTTCCACCTGGCTTAGAACCACATTAAAATATTGAAATTTATTTCTAAAAATCTTTCAAAGTGGAAAATAACACTAATTTAAGTGATAGGGTTTTTTCTTCCAAAATAGGCCTCACAATTTATTTATTTATTTATTTACTCATTATTTACTCAGCATTCAGCCATAAGCCCAGCTACAGAGGTTGCATTTATGCCAGCAATTTACATAGAATGATAGAATGGTAAGGTTGGAAGGAGACCTCAAGGATCATCTAGTTCCAACCCCCTCCCATAGGCAGGAACACCTCCCACTAGTACAGCTCACTCAAGGCCTCCTCCAACCTGGCCTTCAACACCTCCAGGAAGGGAGCAGCCACAACCTCCCTGGGCAACCTGTGCCAGTGTCTCACCACCTTACTGGAAAGAACTTCCTCCTAACATCCAGTCTAAATCTCCCCTCTGCCAGTTTAAACCCATTGCCCCTTGTCCTGTCACTGCAAGACCTTGTCAATAGTCCCTCCCCAGCCTTCCTGTAGGCCCCCTTCAGATACTGGAAGGCTACTCTAAGGTCTCCTGGAAGCCTTCTCTTCTCCAGGCTGAAGAGCCTCAACTCTCTCAGTCTGTCCTCATAGGAGAGCTGCTCCAGCCCTCTGAGCATCTTTGTGGCCCTCATGCACTGTATATTATGTTATTACCAATTACTGAGACTAATAAGTTAGTAATAACATGTAATTATTTTTAAATATTCTGTAGTGCTGGATGAGCATTAACCTTAAAGGATACCCCATTTGTCTATGACCTCCTTTTTTCTTTAGGAATACAGAATAATCTGAAGAAGAATGTACTATATTGTACTATGTAATAGGCAATATAATGAAGTTTGAAGCACAGAATTGGAACTTTCCCAAAGCTGCAAAAGGTCCATAAGTGGGGTTCACTAGAGTTAATAATGATAAAAGAAACTTCAGAGGATTCCAAACTCTATGGTTCTTGGCATATGAGAATTCTCCAGCTTTCTCCCAGAAATTACAGCATAAGGTTAGGAGATAAAAAACTTTTCTTTCTCTGTCTACTCAGAGAGCTACTCACTTAAAACTATGCCAAAGAGAAATACAACAAATCTGTTTCCCCAGAGTTCCATTCCACCCCTCCCCCAGCTTCTTCACCAATCACCCCAGAGAGAGCCTCAGATTCTTTCTCACTCACTTCTTCCCTGACAAGAGCAAGCTCTGTCTTCTTTCTCTTAAACAGAGAAAGAAAGAAAAAAAAAATCAAAAAACAAACCAAACAACTTTTTTCTTTAACTGGGTGACAAAAGAGTAGAAAAGGTACTTAAAAATCCAACAAACAAACAAACAAACAAAAAAATCCCCAAACAAAAAAACCCCAAAACATAAAATATCTAAAAAAGTAAAAATAATTAAAACAATAACTTATGTCTAACCCTTTCAGTATCAGTAGTGTCACAAATCATCAATGCCACAAATGATCTGACAGAACTGGTAGGTGATTTTTACAGCTGACAGCACTGATAATAGCATTTGGGATTAGCTGAAATGCTTTATGCTGGTGAAAGAAGAGCTATTTGCTACAAGGCTATAAGTACACTGGGGAGATTGTGGTTACTATTTTTAAATAACTTGATTTCTGAAACTCCCATTCTCTCCTTCCTCAAGATTTTTAGATAAATAAACAAGGAAGTCCTGTCTCTGAATTTGATACTGTCATGTAGAGGACTATCAGGAGGAATAGGCAGAGCAGGGGATGACAACAGAGGAAATTATACAGGTGTTACAGAAATGAGTCTATCATGCTGGTTCATTTAAGCTCCACTTATGCTCAAAGTATTTACCAAGAAACTAAAAGCAAACAAGCCCTGCAGGGCCTGTTCAAAAGTACTAGCAATACACCAGCCCCCACTGTGTCACTTCAAAGTTACAAGTTCTAATTTCATGTGGGAGTTATGGGGAAAGTTTGTCCCTACTATGATTATATCAGACTGATTTTACCCACCTTGTCATACAAAGCCACCTTTATTTTTCCAGGTGTAATTGGCACACATCGTGGGTATGTCTTTAATCTGCACAATTATCTACCTACACTACTTTGGAATTAAAAGGATCACAGTGTTCATTGCCATAGCATATTCTTGAAAGGCCACAGTCTCTGTATTGAAGCTAAGAGTTTTGCTATCAGCAAAAAGGTATGCACTGATTTTTACCTGACATTTCATCCTTGGTGTATGTACCAAAAAAAAAAATGAAAGAAGCAATCCTCAGTCTTTGACTGACAAATATTTAATAGAACAGCAGTAGCTGTAGGTGTTGGTAGCCTTGGTTCTGAATTGAAATGTCAGTAGTAGCACTATAATGCAGCATCTATCTGTTCACAGACTTCAGCAAATGTAATCTGAGTGCTGTGCTTACAAGACACTTTAATATTTATCTGTGCACACAGGGAAGCAACAAAGAAACAAATGGCACAAAAATGTTTGAATGATTGCAAGGCCTTTCGTGAAATATAATTAGCTGCATTCTCAAAGGTCAAAATGTTATGCGTATTGAACATGGAATTACAGATTAGAGTATTGCATGCTAGCCAAATTAATGCATGTTTAATTATACTTTGTCCCTCCACAGAAAAAGTCTGTTTCCTAGAAAATTATTTACCACTTTCTGGAAGAAAAAGATAATGAATTCTGTTTAATCTTTCTTCAGAGAAAACAAAAAAAACCAAACCAAAACAAAAAAAACCCCAGCAACAAAAAAAAACCCCAAATCCAACCAACCAATCAACAAACAACAACAACAACAAAAAAACCAAAACAACACAACCCCCCCAAAACAAAAAAAACCAACAACAATAAAACCCCAAACCAACCAAACAAAAAAAACCCCCAACCAAAATCAACCCCAAAAAATCCACTGCTGATTTTCTGTAGCAAAACTAAGGTATTGCAAATGAGCAGACATTATTTTAGTCCCATTTTATTTTTTGTTTGTGTCTTCATTTTGAATGCAAATCACATTTTTCTCTATGGCATTCAGCTCAACACTGATTTCCTGTTGGTTTTTCTTGTCTAAACAGACCAAGAAAGAAGGGTGTTACTTGCAACCTGGCCCATTAAATTCCACCCTGTAAACAGACTGCTGGGCAGACTGATGTAGTTGGAGGTGTCCTTGCTCACTGCAGGAGAGTTGGACAAGATGACCTTTGAGGGTCCTTCCCAACCTGATGCAATCTGTGAATCTCTGAATCTGTTATCCCACAGGGAAAAATGGATTTAGTCATTTGGGTAATACTGGAAACTTAACTGCTGCCTTCTGTGTTCTTGTATTTGTTCCCACTGATCTATATGGTAACCTACTTGCCTCTGTGTGTGTATGCAACTCTTAACTTAGTTTCTGGTTTTCATTACCAAAAAAACCAAAACCAGTGTAATTTCATTGTTTCCTTGTGTGTTCACTACACGTTCATATTCTTTGTATCTTACTTCAGTTTCTGTTATCTAATCTACTACACTTTTCCACTTTTCATTTGAGTTTATGATTTCCATACATGATTTTCTTCGGTTCCATGTAAGCACTGAAATCTCTTTTGCCTTCATAGGCAATATGGCTCAAAATCAAGTGCTTGATTTAATTAATTAATTTTTCATCTTTCCTTCTCCAGTGTATAAATTAATAAACTACATATCCATGTTCTAACTGGGTCTGGATGCTTTTAGACCTAAAGGCAGTCTGTGATGTGGATGTCACATTGCCCATGTACAGATTGGAGTACTATGTGACAAAAAGTTTTAGCCTCCTACTGTCTCACTTACACTTGGTTTATTTGCCATGAAGACATGAGTTAAGTGTGCCATGGCCACTCTTTTACACACTTCTTTATTCAGGTGTGTTATTGTGATCACTTAATAACTGATTGTGTTTTCTCTGCCCATTTCCTCAACTTACATAATAAAATTTCCTGTTATATTTTCCTGTCTATACATTTAGTGTGGGCTTTCTCTAGGAAAAAGTTATGAAGCAACTCAGCAAAATTTATTTTCCCATTATAACCCTTTCACCTATTACCAATGTCAATGCTAATTAACCACGTGTTTAAAGAGCTTATCCACGTGTTTTTTTTTCAGCTGTTAAAGATCTCAAGGTACTGTTAAGCAAAGGGCAGATACTTTGGATATTCTTCCATTTTGAAACTTAGTAGTAAAACATAATGTATTAATTTAATACCACTTTGTGGCTTAGAGAACAGACATAGATTATGCAGATAAAATATCCATAGTTATCATGTCATCCTCTGCATTTTTTCCCTCCAATTTATTATGCTGATATATTGTCATACATCAGCATGAAATGAAGAAAGTGTGCTGTTTCTCCTTGCAGAGACCTTAACAAAGAAGATTTTAAACTTTATAGGTAGTTCTAGTTGTTGCCTCCTTAAAATTAGAATTGAATAATAAAAAACAACACAAATTCTACTCTTTGGCCCTGATGAATGTTGGCTATGCACAAGGTTAGATTCTATTCTGTGCTGTCAACATCTAAGTGCCTGGAGACTGACTATGTGCAGACTCTGTATGCACATATCACAGTCAAAGATAGTCTGGGGATCTATTCCACTTCTTAAATATAGACACACAGTGTAATTAGACATGTCCAGCCGTCACCATAACTTCTTTTTGATGTCTAATATGTTACACTGGACCACAATATCCAGGTTCATAGGCTAAATGGATTGCAAGGATTCCAAATTTATGTGACTATTTTGGCAATGGAGGAGTAGCTTTCCAAACTCCGCTGTGCCCATATGGCAGTATTTTCTTAGGCTCCATCAAAAAGAAAAACAACAACAATAACAACAAAAACAAATTAGGAAGAGGGTGAAGAGGTAAAGAGAGCAAGGTGTGCTGCATATGACAGCAGAGGTAGAGCATATCTGTACTCTGGAGAGCCACTACGGTCTAAGCTGAATAAGTTAGAGAATCTCAAATACCACATTTATGTAATTGTATTTCACCCTACACTGCTGAACTTCACTGACAACAGTAGCATGGAGTGGATTGACCTCACCCAGGAACTTGTTGTCCCCTATCCCCAGTCAAATGCAGAAGAGAAGCAGAAGAGCAAAAGCAAGAAAAAGTCAATAGGTTGAAGAAAAGCTGTTTAGTAAATGACAGAAAAAAACCCAACAAGTGATACAATTACTCACCACCTCCTCAGTAAAACCCACGTCCCACCAACAGACCAGTGCACAGCTGATATCCCTTTGGTGAGTTGGAGTCAGGTGTGTCCCTTCCTAACTTCTAGCTCACCCCCAGCCTAGTCATTGTGGGGTAGAGTGAGAAACAGAGAAGGCCTTTGAACTGTACAAATACTGCTCAGAAATAGTAAAAACTTCGGTGTGTTTTTATCTCAGTTACAGACACAAATGTAGCCAAAGCACTACGCAGGCTGCTGTGAAGAAAATTAACTTCATCCCAGGCAGAATCAGTACATGGAAGCTCAGACAAATCTTGATCTCTGAAATCTGGAGTTAAAACTCACCCATAAAATTTCCCC
>WBNM01031207.1:69745-86880 GCA_013399055.1 Ramphastos sulfuratus | reverse complement strand
CCATTCCATGATTCTATGACTTGCCATAGAGACTGCCTCTTGGAGAGCAGCAAGATTTCTGTGTGGAAATCCAGCCTCTGCTCCCATTTCGATAGGTATGATTGTTACCAGGCGTGCAAACCACCGTTTACAACAGCGATATGTTTTTGAACTGTTCCAACTTTGTTTGCTACTTCCTTCCAATACAAAAGAAATGCAAATACTGTACAGCTGTTCAGAGACTTGCCTGTTAGGAAATACTTCAGAACTTGCAAAACTGCCATGCTTGTAAGGAAATGTGGTCATGGTTTTTTCAGGAAAGAAGTGGACACTCTTACACAGTTTGCCCATAGGATGGGCAAACTGTAGCCTGTATACACTAAACAACAGTGTATATAAGGATCCCTAGTCCTATTAATAATCACAAGTTATCACAGTAATTAGGAGTCTGAAATGCTAATAAGTAGTTGCCATGCATTCTAATTTCCTACCATGTGCAATAGATAATGTACATTGTCTGCTGACATCTGATACTATGGAGGTGCTCATTTACTGGCATCTACAGAAAACATCAGACACTAAATATATTACATTAAAAAAAATGTCATAACTCAAACCTTATTGTCTCATCCTTCACAGGATAAGCATCTGAAATCTGTTAATAACTTGAACTTTAGCCATGTCTTAATGAGATACAGTCTTGATCCTTTTAGCAAGTGAGGCAGTAATTTCAAATGCTTCTAAAAATACAGATATTACAATGCATTGTGGCCAAGCACCTTCTTGGCATCTGGTTCAAACAACAACACTAATGAAGCATGACCATCCTTGATGGTACAGTTTGTTTAAGCATCTAATTAATATTAACAGGCAAAGACTGATCAAGGGTCATAAAGAAAGTGCTATAAGTTGGTCTAAAGAAGATGAACCATGCAACGCTTGCTGGAAAACAAATCCTACCCTGATTGCCAATAATTGGACTTTAATAGGTTGGCTCTAGTGCTTGTAGAGAGATTTTTAGAGTGGAAGTATTTACAGCAGGGGAGACAGTGACATGTAACTTTTTACCAAAAGCCAGTATTTCCTCATGGAAGAAGTTCAGCTACATAAGCATTTTAGAGTTCCTGACAAGGGTGGCGATGACAGATCAACAGAAGGCTCGAGGATTACTGCATCCAGGGCTTATTTCATACATATATGTAAAATTCCTAGGGAAAATTTTGCATTAAAACACTTCATTTGAAGGGTGGATGCTACATGAGAATGCAGAGAAACAGCCTTCAACTCTCAGATTGTCACAGCTGATGGGAAGAACTTCAGTTTGGGAAAAGAGATCTAATTATGAAGAGTAATGTACTCAGACAGATGATATGTTGAGTGAAAGGACCATATTTAACTGGATTAAAGAACTAAGTGTGGTCAGAGAAAAGTAAAGCATCCTTATGCCAAAGAAAAGATCCCGAGAAGCAACTTAGAAGTAAAGGATGTATTGTTGAGGATCACAAAACAGGACACCTTCCATACAGTGGAAATGCATTGGTGCAGTAATCCTGAACAGAGCAAAGCTATTGAAATGCTTTCCAGGATATTAGGAAAAGATACAGATATTCCTCATTAATGGCATGCCAGATGTAAGGAAGGTTATAGTTTAGGTTCAAAGGTGAATAGAGAGTGCTGAAATTTATTTATAAAAATAATTACCAGAGGTTTTCTCATTATTCACAAAGATTATTAAAAAAATCTGTAATAACACTACTGCACCTGAGTCAGAGCAATCCCAAGCACTGATACAGGCTGGGCAGTGTTTGGCTGGAGAGCAGCCCTGGGGAGAGATTTGGGGGTGCTGGTGGATGAGAAACCCAACATGAGCTGCCTGTGTCCATTTGTAGTCCAGCAAGTCAAGTGTATCCTGGGCTGCATCAAAACAAGTGTGGCCAGCAGGTCAAGGGAGGTGATTCTCCCCTCTACTCCACTCTGGTGAGACCTCACCTAGAGTACTGACATCCAGTTCTGGAGCCCCTGTTACAAGAAGGTTATGGACATGCTGGAATGTGTGCAGATATGTGTCATGAGTGTGATCAGAGGACTAGAGCTCCTCTCCTATGGAGACAAACTGATAGAGTTGGAGTTATTCAGCCTAGAGAAGAGAAGGCTCTGAGGAGAACTTATTGCAGCCTTCCAATATCTGAAGGGGGCCTACAGAAAAGCTGGGGAGGGACTATTTAGGATGTCAGGTAGTGATAGGACTGGGCAGAATGGAGCAAAACTAGAAGTGGGTAGATTCAGATTGGATAGTAGGAAGAAGTTCTTCACTATGAGGGTGCTGAGACACTGGAACAGGTTGCCCGGGGAGGTGGTGGAAGCCACATCCCTCGAAGTCTTTAAGGCCAGGGTGGATGGGGCTGTGAGCAACCTGATCTAGTGTGAGGTGTCCCTGCCCATGGCAGGGGGGTTTGAAACTAGATGATCCTTGAGGTCCCTTCCAACCCTGACAACTCTATGATTCTATGATACTGAAGACCTACTTATTTCTGGATGAGGCAGTGGCTTCTATAGACTTGATAACAAAATAATCTCTCACTTTCAGTAACAGCAATGAAAAGAGGGATTGATCTTGAATTGAGCAACCATATCCATTGTATTGAATAATGTCATGAGTATACCTATGTATAAATATATAAATATATGCTTATATTATGATACATAAGAATATAATTCAGGAAATAGGAGCTCTTGCAATTTTCTCTTTCCATGGGACACACGTGGGACATATTTAGTTGAACATATTGGACAAGGAATTTTATGGATTTAAATAAAGATGACACTTGGAACATCTTTACATCAGATGGGCACATTTCCCGCAACTTGTATATGAGTCAAGGAAAGGAAAAGCTCTTACGGGATTAACATACCAGACCCAGCTACATAAATAGCAACTATTGCTAGGCTTGAAATTAAAAAGGCCTGGGAAAAATGAAGGCTAAGCTGTCAGTCTCCAATATCTTGTCTGTAAAGCTCAGATAGCAGAACTGACAGGATCCTTGCCAGAATGTAATCTGAAGGCAAATACTCATTTTCAGGGAGCTTCGAAGTGAGGTTTTGCCTGGAAAGCACTTCCCAGTGCAGCTTTTCATGGAATGGATTTTTCCTTCTCTGGCCCATTCTGCTTCTATTCTAAGTCCTAAAGCCAGTTTGTTGTTTTGCCTCTCTGCCACATTCTCTCTCTATGTATGTGTTCATATTTAGTCTTAACTTCCACTTACACAAAAAGGTTTTTTTTTTTCTGAGAAGATCTGCCAGTTAATTAAACAACACTTCTCAATAAGTAAACATCATTAGCAGCTAAACCAGGTACCAATCCCTTTGTTGGGACAATTGTGCTTCTCTAGGGCCTTTTTTCTTTCAAGAGGAACAGATTTTTTGCTCACGTCTTGCTGATTTTCTCTTTCAGAAAACCGAGGGCTCTAAAGGATCTTGGAAGGTGAAGTTCTGGCCAAAAAAGGCCTCCTTTCTGAAGTGAATAATCCTGTGTTTGAATTTAGGAGAAGTCTGGCTGCCCAGAGAGGTTGTGGAGTCTCCTTTTCTGGAGACTTTCAAAATCTGCCTGGCTGCATTACTGTTTGGTCTGCCCTAGGTGATCCTGCTTTGGCAGAGGAGTTGGACTCAGTGGTCTCTGGAAGTCCCTTCCAACCCCTAACATTCTGTGATTCTGTGAATATTCATTACACACTGGCTCTAGGAAAGCAGAGAAATAAACAAGGACTGGTTAAGTGCTATTTACTGAAATGATCTTTCTGGACATTTGGCAGTAGGGAGGAACTCCACCTGGCACCAAATATGAATTTGCAGTAATTGCAGCTGATTCTCAGATGACTTCCAGTACCCAGCCAAAGATAACATTCCCATCTTCCTCAGCTGCAGCTGTGGGGCAGGAGGACAATCTCTTCTCATGTAAGGAAAAGTGCTTTTCTTTATAGATTTCTGAGGATTTCACAGCCATCCACCAAGGCCAGCAACAAGCAGGTAGGGAGAGTGAATAAGCTGAGTGTTACCAAATGCTGAATGACTTCTCTTTATCCTTTCCCTTATGACACACTATTTCCTCACTGACTTTTCCCTATCCTAACTGATCTCTGTCTAAATAAAAGCTAAACTTGACCAGCTGGAATTAATAAGCACTTGAAGAAATCATGCAAAACTATTACAAGTGTAGAAACATAAACTGCTGTTATCTTCTATATTGAAGAGATAAAGAATTCAGTTATGGCATCTCATAGGAAAAAAAAAAAAAAGCAGGACAAATGAAAAACAAGGGACAAAGGGAAAAAAAGAGAGGATGGTTTGTGCTTTGATACAAAGAGAAATTCAGAAGAGTGTTTTGCTTCTGGAAATTAAGGAGCTAATGCAATCATACCCATGCAGAAAAGAAGTTAAGAGAATATTCTTTTTTTAACCAGGGATAAATAGCAGATTCCCTTAACTTCTGCTCTGAGATATCTGTACTCACAGCTGCTAGATAAGCAACACTGATATCTCAGGTGTCTACAGAGATCTTGTGATATAACAAGTTGTAAAACATGGCACAAGAATGCAGGAAATATTAATCCTTATGTTTCAGGATAAGTACTTCCAGGGCTCAGGAGGGTCAAGGTGACGTTTCCTGCATAGTACACAATTTCTCCCCTGATTAGTACAAAGACTTTCACCTCAGGGAGTCCTTGTAAAGCCAGAAGAGAGACAAAGGAGTGACAAAATACTCTCTTGAAGGACAGCACTTCAGGTTTTCTATTTTAAAACTAGAAGCATCAGATTTCTCAGAAATTTAGTTTCATTTTTTTGAGGTCAAGTGAAAAGGAAAGCTGCTGTTGCTATTATTATCATCATTATCATCATTTACTATTACAATTTTATTGTGGTAAGACTCTGAATCAGCCCTGTCTGATTCAGAACTAATTAATCTAAAAAATTTAAGTATTTCCAAAATAAAACATTTTAAAAGGCAGGGAAATGTTGTAGCTGTAGCAGGGTTAGGTTGACAGAAATTTCACGTCTGAAATATATTTCTAGCAGAAAATAAAACCTGATGAAAAGGAAAGTGTGGGAGATGGCCCTGAAGGAATAAAAATTTACAAAATGTTGTTTGTTTTTGGCAGGGGAAGGATGAAAATAAAATCCCACCCTAGGAAAAACAAACAAACAAAGACACAAACAAAACAAAACAAAACCAAGCAAACTGTGGATTCAAAAAGGTGTAAAGCTCCATATTATCAATTTAAGAAAGATTTTGAGGTGCCTGAATGTGTCCAGAGATATAACAAGGCTGGTGAGGGGGCTGGAGCACAGCTCTGTAAGGAGAGGCTGAAGGAGCCGGGGGTATTCAGCCTGGAGAAGAGGAGGCTCAGGGGAGACCTCATTGCTCTCTACACCTACCTAAAGGGAGGCTGTAGCCAGGTGGGGGTTGGTCTCTCCTCCCAGACAACCAGGAACAAGAAAACACAGCCTCAAGCTGTGCCAGGGGAGGTTTAGGCTGGATGTTAGGAAGAAGTTCTCCGCGGAAAGAGTGATTGGCATTGGAATGGGCTGCCTGCAGAGGTGGTGGAGTTACAGTCCCTGGAGGTGTTTAAAAGGAGACTGGATGAGGCACTTAGTGCCATGGTTTAGTTAATTAGAAGGTGATAGGTTGGACTCGATGATCTCCAAGGTCTTTTCCAATCTGGTTGATTCTGTGATTATTATTTTTGTGAGATACAAGAGAAAGAGGAAATCTATTCAGGAGACAAAGGATATTTGAGTTCTTTTTGTGTTGCCTCCAAGTGCTGTGTATCCTTCATTGCAATACGGTGAGCCTTTGCTTGTGGAAACCTGTAACTAACAGTAACTGTCAGACAAGGTGAGCCTGGGAGGCTTCCTTCATTTGCATTTCTAGCTGGCTTAGGAAGCTCAACTGCAACATCCTGTTCAGAAATGTAAAAGTCTTATCTGTATTCTGATGTAATGAGCAAACATGGTGTTTAGAATAAAAATGCAAGGAAGGGTGAGGCTGCCTCCAAGCTTGTGTTTTCTGGAGAGCAGGGACTGGTTACAAAAGGCTGGCAGGCTATGCAAGGCATGCCAGCTTTCATAAAGGATTCCCTTACAAATTTGTCACAGCAGTGTCTCCTTGCCATATCAGATGCAATCATTATGGTTCAGGTGCTTTGCTCCTGTATTTATCAGTGTTTAACTTTTTCAGATTTTTCAATGGCCACATCAGGTGCAGTTGAATTTGATCACCAGCATCAGAAGAGTCAGTCATCCATATTAACTGGTCATGCTACCAGATTTTTTCAGGATCATCACAGCATATGCTGTGAGCCACATTTCCCCAACATTATTCTCCCTCAGCAATTTTTCTGAGAAATATCTTGTTGACTTCAATGGATAAGTGACTTTTATCCTCAGTGGCAGCAGAGTTGATTGCAATTTTTATTACAGGCACAAATCATTCCCCAGCTTCTATCCCCTATCATTACCCATCAACTAAGTATCTTTTCCTGAGAGCACTTTCTACTGCTGGAAATACTAGTCAAGGCTTACCTTATGAAGAAGTGCTTGGGAGCACCTCTATTATTTTACAAGACAGCTCAGACAGAAAGGAATAAAAAGCTGGTGAAAAATAAACAGTTCCTCTAATTAGAATCATAAAATCATAGAATGGGCTGGGCTGGAAAGAACTTCTAAAGGACATCCAGTCCAACCCCCACTGCAGTCAGCAAGGACATCTTCAAATAGATCAGGTTGCACAGAGCTCTGTTGAGCCTCACCTTGAATATCTCCAGGGATGAGGCCTCAACCACCTCCCTGAGCAACCTGTTCCAGTGTTCCACCACCCTCATAGTAAAGAACTTGTTCCTAACATCCAATCTAAATCTGCTCTTCTCTAGTTTGAAGCCTTTTGGAAACAAACCTCTTTCCAGTCTTGTTCTAGATGTGCTACCAATCTTGCAAATAAGATGCAGGATTGATTGTTTTAGAGTAATTTTCTAAATCTTTTCCAGGAAAGAGAGAAATATTGGGACATTCAGCCTGCTGCATGTTCTTTCTATAATACAGTGCCAAGTTTTTCTGTCTTTGAAGAAAATTTGTGTGTGTCTGTGTATATATATATACACACACATATTAAGTGAAGGAGGATTCACCAGCTCCCACTGAAACTCATTCACTTTATCAGCCTGTATTGAACAGTATTTTTTTTCATGTGACACTTCAAGCTTCATGAATTTACATTTCTGTTGTAAATGGATGACAAGGTGTGTTAGCAAGAAAGCAGGAGTGCTACCACCAGATTTGGACAGAAAATAAGTTCTATGGCTGAAGCAAAATAGAGAGAACAGAGTTAAGTTTCCTACTGAAGTAGATGCTGCTACATCACTCCATACACAAGCAGTGATGCAGATAACCTTGCTGCACGGCTGCAGCTCAATTACATGAAGATTTCCTTTCCCTTTTCCTATCAAAGGCAAATGGAAGAAAAATTGTAGCTAGATGTCAAGTAAGGTACAAAGAATAACACCAAAAGTGAAGAAATAACAAGAAATGAGAAATTCTTTTTCTCCCAAACACTTGAGACATTAGAAACACACAATCATATTTATTTCCCCTCATATTAATTGTCTGCTCAAGCATTTGCATACTGGGGGGGGGGGGGGGAGTAGTAAGTGGATTCTGGCTCAAGATGTATCCTCTGACAAATAGAAGTGTAAAGGAAAAAAAAAAAAAGAAACAAAAAACCAAACAAAAACCCCCACATCCTGATTTAAACAACCCACTCAGGAACCTAAGCCTGACTTCAGACCATAATTTTGCAAACAAAAATCTTTTTAGTGGGCAAGGATCACTTGTTCATAAGAGAGATGAGGTAAAAACAACATCTTCCTTCTCAGTTTTTTAATCCATTCCTGTTACCATCTATAGTTTAAAATAAATGGATCCACTGAATGCCAAAGGCTTTAGCCAGTTGGATGACAAAAGTTCATGGGTGGCTAGTCTGCAGCAAAGGAGTTTGCCTGTGCATGCCTTCCAAGATTCAAGTCTTTGTGTACCATTTGCTCTTCTACACCCCTCCAGCCACACAACTGAAGAGCAGGGGACAGAGAAAAGCAGAACTGCAGGAAGGAGCCTGAGAGAAGCTGCAATTAAAATAGGCCTGGCCAAATGCCAGCCCTGAATACCTCTAGATACAATGGGTCCTAAACCTAAATTAGGCCAACTGCCAGGCCTGGGGATGCATGCACAACCATAATCTCCCAAGGACAGGCAGAGACAGACAGCAAAGTGCAATGAAGTGTTCTCAGTTCAGCAGTCAGTCAGAGCAATCCTTAGACGTCGCAATACTTGCCAAACATTTTCCACATACACCACAAATAACCAAAAAAAAAAACAACCCACCAGATTTATTCAATTCCTATCACTTTGGAGAAAATCTGAGATCTGGGAAAAGAATTACTAAAATGAATGTATGGACAGGACTAAAGAAGATTTCAAAGCTATTTTTTGACAGGGACACATGCCTACACATGAATGGCACTATTTACCTTTCAGTAATCAGGGCAGTTGTAAAAATTTTGGCAGAGGCAACAAATTAGATTAAAAAAACACACAGCAATATACTTTGACTGCAATTTATGTTTGTTGCATTCTCAGCTTGTACAAGACAGACTTCCAATAATCCCCTCTTTGACACTACCACCATGATCCAACTTACTCTCCTCATTAAGCTCAGTTATTCACCATCTGTCTGTGCAAAAAAAAAAAATAGTCTGACTATTATTTATTCCATATAGTGTGGAAGCAATACTGAAACACATCACAGGAAAAGCAAGCAGGAGTTTGGGTGCCTCTCAGTCCGGAGAGAAAGAGCTGGAATCTGAAAGAGCTAAGTCTGCTAAAGTCCAAGTCCTGCCACAGCCTTGTACCAGGAGCCAATTTCAAGGACTGCCAGTGAGGGAGAAAGCCTTAAATCACAGCCAGCAATACTTAGGGTCAAGAGTCAAACAAAAAGAGAGTTTTACTTATGAATAATGCCACTGCAAAGAAAACAAACCCTGAAAGCATATACACATGCAAAAATCAGAAGCAGTCCAGGTAGAAAGGTCTGTGAGGCTGAGGTCAGCCTTCCCAGAACTCTTGCTCTCTTTCACACTAAGCAGAGCCAAGTTGCAGTCTCAAGTTCTGAGTATCAGGACCTGAGCATCTTCCCTCCTCCATCCCATTCCTCTTTCCTCAGCATAAGATAGACCAGGAAGGGTTGAAAGCAATGATTGTTACTTACCTGGATATCCGCAGAAGCTGCTGCCCAGGAATTGCCCTGTGAAATGGTGTGCAGCTGACTGCAGGGACATGCAAATAGTCAGGGTTGTAGGTGCCAGGGCAGGAGACAGTCCCAGGGCCACTTGTGAGATGGCTGCTGCAGCTCAGGAAGGGACAAGGAGCATGGCAGGTAGGGCAGCAGTACTTTCAGCCTGGACTCAAAAGACAGAGGAAGAGGAAATAAACGCCTAGTTGTGCCTGTCGGCTGTTCAGATATGTACCAGCACAGCTGGATGAGGGTAGCTGGGATAAAGCATACAAATCAGAGTATAAGCCCTGACTCCAGGAGGTGCAGGGTACTGTTCCTCTAGGGAACCATCCTGTAGGGATGGTTTCAATAAACTTCATTCCCCTAAAAACTCTAAAGAGAGGGATACATATACTTCCAATAATCCACAGCTCCTAGGTGTTAGGCTGAAAAATCTGTCCTGAATAGTCGAGCTTCGCAAGGATGAGATAAGCTTTGCCTTGGTACTTGTTTCAATGCCAATAACTGTCTTTCTGCTTTCTTCTGTACACAACATTTGTGTGGAGACCTCATAGATAAACCTGAGGACATTGAATCTTGCCACCAAGTAGCTGACAAAATTAATCCATATGCAGAATTGCTCAGTTACTGATCACTAATGTTTCTAGGAAGCCAGAGATACTATGAGAAAGAAAGAAATACTCAAAGATTTCTGTGTACCTTTTATCTCATCCTGCCAAAGAGACAATCATGAGGTATTCATTGTCTGGTTTTTCATCTTTCATGATTGACAGATGTGAAGAAAGTCACCTAAAGCAGCCTATAAATAATTTAAATAACACATGCAGTGGTTGCCAGTACCCAACCAGATCCACCCTGATGTAATTCTGCTTGACCATAACATTCCACCCTCAAAGCAGATAAACCAAATGACTAACAGAGAAGAAAGAAAGAATGAAAAATATTTGTCTCTAGCAACAGCTACAGTATGTCTGGATATACATTAAAAATCTAAGCTGTGTTTTCAGAAATATCTCCAGGAAATAATGTGCTGAAGTGCTCTGGGATCTTTGCATGGAAAACACTCTCTGTATTCTAAGTCATTGTTTGCTACCACTATTTTGAACACAGGTAATCCAAAGTATGTGCAAAAGAAGTTATAGGAGTATTTTAAATCAGGGGCCCAAGCCAGAGAATGTTAAAGTATATAAGCTGCCATTCTGTTTCTGGAGGTTTCAATATGATGAATGCTTGAACTCCTGTTAGCCTCTTTGCAAGAGTTATGATGCAGTTACTGTTCATCCGAATACAAACAGTCCATTGTAAACCTAAGTAAACTGGATACTACCCTCCAGAGAAGATGCAGCATTGGTTTGCAGGGTTTTGCTTGTTTGTTTCTGGCTGTCCTGGTTTAAGACAGCCAGCTCTCACAAGCAAGCCCCACACACACAGACAAGAGGGAAAGTAACACAAAAAGGCCTGGGCTGAGATAAGGAGTTTAATGGAAATACTACAATGTACAGTTGCCTTAGCTGTTTCAGGGAAAAGCACAGCACAAGTATCAGCAGAAGCAAGCCAGCTGTAAAATGACCCTCCCCAAGCTCATAGCCAGCCCTGTAGAGAAAAGACCAACACCCTGAAACCAGAAGCAGCAACCAGAAACAGGAAGCCTCTCATGTTAGAATCTGAACTTCAAGCCCCATGATACTTCGCTCCAGCCAGCACTTGGACTTTAAAGCTGGCATGACATTGGCATGGTATGGGATACTCACCAGCAGAGTGAAAATGGCTAAATCCATGACAAGTGCAAAAAAAAACTCCATTTGAGTTAAAAGCTTTACTTTCAACACCACAAAGGTGTTAGAAGATCCTGGTTCACCTGCTCATTTAGAAGGTCACATCAAACCAGCTTTTGTTTATTTCTATCATTAGGGAGGTAGGAAGTTCTTTTTCTTGTGAATATTCTTGAGAACAAATTCATCTGGAAGCTGAATTTCATTCCTTAGGGAAAACATGGTTTGCTGCAGCAGCCAACAGAAAATCTACCTGAAATAAACCTCTGTTGGAGAAGAATTGTCATGAGTTGAGTTGAATCTGCTGAATCCTCCTGAAATGACTCTCAAAGCATCTTCACAAGACACAAGTGATTCCAGTCAGAATTAGAAGGGCCCTGGCTCCAACCAGATGGGTTTGTTGGACTGTGCGGATCCTATGGCTTGGCATGTTGAACTCACAAGAGTATAAAGCTGTAGTAGATACAAGCCTAGTGCACTCTGATGCCAGACTGAAACACAGCTGTGTCTACATTGAGACAGGGGAGGTCCCAGCAACTGGATGTGCTGGAAGCAGAGCACTAGGATGCAAGCTACAGCTTGCCTTCACTTGGAGGGGTGAAAGGAGTCACTGGCATCAACTGCTGCAGGAAAGGAAACATATTTGGAGTAGTCATGGATTGATGGATTGAGCCAGAATGTGCTAGAACAGGGTGGAGCTCCAGAGCATCTGCAGCAAGAAGTCTTCTGCGTACTGCAAAGCAATCTCATTTTGAGTGAGAATGGACAGCGGCCGATGTGTGATGTTTGGTGTTTGATGTTGATTGCTGCTGGGCATGATGTAGATGGAAGAGAATAAGGGCTTGAGAATGTCATGAATTGAGTTGAATCTGCTGCTGATATCCAATACCAAGCTGCCATCATGGCAGCTTCAAAATGAAAGTGCTGGCTGGAGCAAAGTGTCACAGGGCTTGAAGTTCAGATTGTAGTGTGAAAAGCTGTGTGTTCTGGTTGCTGCTTCCAGTTTCTGGGCTTGGGGTTGTTGATCTCTTTCACTGGGCAGGCTGAGAGTCTGGGCATGTGCAGTGGTCACTGGCTTCTGCTTCTGCATTTTGCTGCATTCTTCTGCAAGCAGGCAAAGGTAATTGTGTGTTGTATCATTTCCAGTAGAACTCTCCATCTCAACTCTTTCTCTCAATCCAGGAGGCTTTTTTGTGTTACTTTCCCTCCTGTCTGTGACGGGGGAGAGGAGCCTGTGAGAGCAGGATGTGTTAACCCAGGACAAGTATACCCTTTTGTCTATCAAAGCCAAAGTGCAAAGCATAAGTGCCATTAAACGTTTCAAAACCTTTCTCAGAGGTAGAAATATTCTCCCTGGGGAAAGGAAAACTGAAACTAAACAAAACAAAAAACCAAAACCAAACCAAACAAAAAACACCAAATGAAACAAAACAAACCAAAAAACCACCCAACCAAACCCACATTTTTAAAAATTCCTTCTATGAGATTTTACCTTTTATTTCTTTCAAAGTTCCTTTCTAATCCACAGCTAAAAAGGCATTTCCAACAAGAGAACTCAGGACTAAATATTTTGTGGTCTGTTTGACATATGGAATAATTTAATTAACAAACAAATTGCTTGTGATATTAAGAAATTACTCTATAGTTTCTTAGCTCTATTTTAAGTCNTGTGGACCACTGAAAAGAGTTTGGCCTCAGCCACTTGATACCCACCTCTCAGATATTTGTACACATTGATCATATCTTCTCTTCTCCAGACTAAACAGCCCCAGGTTTCTCAGTCTCCCTTCACAGGGGAGATGCTCAAGTCCCCCAGTCATCCTCATGGCCTATTCTTTTCCCACAGAAAAATATTGCAACTCCTAACATGCTCCATTGCTGTGGGTCTGATGAACCTGAATTACAAATGAAACAAAACATAATGTCATGTGATACAAATTAATGCCGTGTGATACAAATGAACGTGGCAGACCTCAGCCCTGATATGTATGAAAGGAGTTGGCTTTCAGAAAGCTCCACAGAACACAGCTGCCTCTAAACTAATCACTGCTAATGGTAATGCTTCCTAAGGCTGTTTGGGGAGAGCAGCATTTTTCCCACTCTGATACATTCCCACCACTCTGTGACCTTCCTCAGAAATCATCTTTGCTGATCTTGCAGCTCAGTAAGATCTTACCTAGGTCTTGATTGCTGCGTTACTATTTGCGTCATATGTACTGCCTTAATATGTCTTCAGTCTGCTCTATCGGCACTCCAGCACTTCACCTGTGTCTGCACTTGGAATTCAAAACAGGATTATGAGTGACATTGACTTTCTAGAAGTGCAGCAACACAGCTAAACATGCCCTGATTTGTGCATGTGGTAAAAGCCTGCAATTACGTACAAAACGCTGCAAAAAGCTGAATCCAGCATGGATAAAAATCACTAAAGACTGTAATGTGAATTTTAACCCAGCAAACTCTACAGAATTTGCTCCTTAAGAAACAAATGCTGGATGAAACAAGAGTGGTTTTATAGAATTCATAGAACCTGCTTTACGAGCATAAAGAACATATACTTTTATCTGCATGTGAAAGTAATTAAAATTCAAAGCATTAACCTGAACAGTAAGAATAGCAAGAACTTTAATGAGTCCCTGTGGAGCATAGGCTAAGCTGGCTTGTTTGGCTAAACTCTCTTTCATAAGTGTAGCTGCAATGGAATTGTGCACACAAAAACAATAAAGCAAAGTAACTGCCTGGAAGGAAAGAGAGAGGGAGAGAGAGAGGGAAGGGGGGAGAGGGAAAGGGGGAAGTGGGAAGGGAGGGAGGACAATCAAATAAAGGTGAACAAAGCAGAAAAGTATGAATAAATGCAAATCCAGTGTAACAAAGATGAGAAGTAAAGACAAATGCATCAGCATGCAGTGAAGATGACAGCTAAACAAGTACTCCTGTCTCGCAGCCACTACCTTTATCTCCTGCTGTGTGCCTGTTTCATGTCACAAAACCAAGACAAAAGCAGTAAAAGTAACTTCTGAAAAAAAAAAAAACCAGATACATACCACAACATCACACTGAAACATCAGCAGATACACACTGCTTTCTCCAGATGACAGCTAGAGAGACACTCAAAAGACGTTTTCCTGCAGTCCACCTCTCCTGCTGCCAGCTGGTTTGCATCAACGCAAGCGGTTCTCCCTCAGAGGAATATCTTTTAACAACTTTTTAAGTCTTTTAAGCACCAATTTTCCAAATATGCTCCAAAGACACAAAAGAAGTCAGCCACTCCAATCCCTGTTTTAACTGAAGGATTTGATTAACCATCCAGAACGTATTACCTTGGGACACATGACAAGCTTACATCTCTCTATCTCCACTGCATGATTTTTCAAACTGCTTGTGAAACAGCTCCCCGAGGGATGTATTACACTACAGTTTCAAAGTTTACAGAAACAAATTATAGTTCTCTCTAATATATTACGTTTTAGGTTAAAACATAAGCCTCTGAATCATAAACAACTTGGACATGGTCAATGTAGGGCAAGAAACTTGGAGATGTTACTGAGAAAGTTGTCCCATCACAAGCCTTTCCTGTTTCTTTTCCAAGGCCTGAGAATAGCCTTCGTTAATCAGGCTAGATCCACAGTTGGCTTTCAGAGCACCTATTTTTCAACACTTCACGGTCTGGTACAATGCACAGCATTTAATTGGGACCTAGACTTCCATTATGATGCATGGAAAGATTTAATAACTAAAAGAAGATCTACAAAAAAACTTGTCTTGGCAGGCAGAGGAAATAGGGACTGCACTGAGGGGTTGTGTCTGCATGGAAATCACAGTATTCAGCCTGCTCCTGGAATGTGGGGTCTGCAACAGGCATTGCTCATAAAACAAAACCAGAGAGCAAGTGATGATATTTCAGCTTCATCTTATAGTTAAAGGGCTGCAATGCTCATTTGAGTCACAGAGGAGCTGCTTCCAGGTCCACTCAAGACATTTTGAATCTTTTTGTCCTCCCTCCAGTGACAGAGTGGGCTGCTTTAATTGCTTTTTGAAAAGCTGGCCTTCGAGTCTTTGCTTCAGTTAACATTTACACACAGAACATTCAGTAGAGCATGGAGAGAAAGGAAAAACAGCAGTGGGTTGCGTTTGTTTAATGTTCATTATTTTAACCTGTTGCTAGTTGAGATCCTCAAATAATTCCAACGTGTAGTAAATGTGTCTGCATAGACACAGAGCCACAGGAACAACATCTGTACCACTGAAACAAAATCCAACAACATTAACTTCAGGGTGAAGTGGGTTGATGCAGCACTGGAAATCTTCTAAACAGAAACAACACGCTCAGGCACATCAGTTTATGCTGCTCTCTATAAACAGTTTCTTGCAATATTTACTTTCATCAGCATTAGCCTAACTCACACTTTCGAATCACAGCAGGTTCCTGCAGAGTAAGAGCCTTAAGAGTAATAGAACAAATAGCTTTCTGATTCAGGAGATTAGCCTCTAGCACACATAACCATTATTCTAGCTATGATACAATTCACATCTGGTTAAAAGAGATGTGCTGTGCAATAAAAGGTCTGCCCATCATGCAGACCTGATGCATTAAGTCTTCCTTTTTTTCTATTCCTGTACAATTTTTGTGCTTCAAGGTTCAATGGTGAATGCAAACAGAGGTCTCACGGATCTTATTTTATAGCTTAGAGGGTAAATCTACTGTATGAAACATGGGGGGAACAATAACACTCTTTTTAAAAGCTATCCCATGGTGAAAATTATTATTTCTTGTGTATGTTATTAAAGAGGGATAGTCAGTGTTTACAGTAGGGCCATTACTTAACAGAGATATTTCAGTGGAGTATTTACCTCCAGTCTCATTGCTGACAAAATAAAGTAACAGCAGCAATGGCAAGTTAACATTGCTACTTAACATTGTCAAGTTGTCACACAGGTAATTATTTAAAGTGGCAGTAGTGAGTCTCTCACAGTGGTAGAAAAAGAGAAAAGCTGCTTTGTTTGGTTGGTTTTCTTAGTTTAGTGTAGGTTTCAAGAACTATATACTCAGTAAGGACATTTCAAGATAAGAGTCAATATAAAAATATATATGAACACCAGGAATTCTGTTTTACCATAGAATGGTCTGGGTTGGAAGGGATCTCTAAAGGTCATCTAGTCCAACCCCCTCTGCAGTCAGCAGGGGCATCCTCAAGTGGATCAAGGTTGCCCAGAGACCTGTTGAGCTTCACCTTGAATATCTCCAGGGATGAGGCCTCAACCACCTCCCTGGGCAACCTGTTCCAGTGTTCCACCACCCTCATAGTAAAGAACTTGTTCCTAACATCCAATCTAAACCTGCTCTTCTCTAGTTTGAAGTCTTTTGGAAACAAACCTCTTTCCAGTCTTATTCTAGATGAGCTTCACCTTGAATATCCCCAGGGATGAGGCCTCAACTACTTCCCTGGGCAACCTGGTTTATGTCCTAACTACTACATATACTCACTTTCTGACCATGAATAGGCTCAAGCAAAGACATTTTAAAGAGGCTAGATTAGTTTAGAAACATGAAAATACTTAATTCTCTAATTTTCCTCACATTAAAAAGTAATGCTTAGAAATCTCAGGTTAAGTCATATGTGTGCAAGAAAAAAACCAAGGCAAAACTCTGGAGAGAATAAATTTGCATAAAGACCCCTGTACAGTTTCAAGAAAGGGTAGAAAGGATCCCACACTGAACTGAATGATCAGCAACTTGCCTGAGGAATTACACTTCACCTGGTTATGCTGATGGAAAGAAGTAGTTATTTTAGGGTGAGCAAGACTGCCACTCTATCTTCCATAAAACCATACAAGTTAATGCTAAATTCTAGATAGTCTGGAAAAGAGAGATGAAACCTCACAAGGACATAAAAACATCATAAAAAAAATTATATATACTAAAAATTAATTAAATACAAAACTCAAAGAAGCAAACCCCGCCCCACGACAGCCAAACCCTCCATTGCCTCAAAGCAATGTTTGTGGCAGAAAAAGGCTGGAAGCCTATGGCTCCAGTTTCGGCCTCC
>WBNM01031207.1:39380-69602 GCA_013399055.1 Ramphastos sulfuratus | reverse complement strand
AGAAGACTGAGAGGAGATCTGATCAAAGTCTATAAGTAACTGAGGGGTGGGTGTCAAGTGCACGGGGCCAAGCGCTTTTTGGTGGTCAGAACAAGAAGACAAGGAGCAATAGATGCAAACTGGAACACAGAAGGTTTCACCTCAATGTAAGGAGAAACTTCTTTACAGTAAGGGTAACAGAACACTGGAGCAGGCTGCCCAGAGAGGTTGTGGAGTCTCCTTCTCTGGAGACTTTCAAAATCCACCTGCATGCATTCCTGTGAGAACTATGCCAGGTGATCCTGGCTTGGCTGGGGGGTTGGTCCCTTCTGACCTCTAACATTATATGTTTCTGTGACTCTATTGTCTCAAACAAGGTCTGACATACCTGGCCTTGAATAGACAGGGTGATGGCCTTAACAGTTCTGGTGGACAGCTGCTGGATTAACAATGAAAAGAGAATTCCTGTAGAGTCAAGGTGGGAATTCCTTCTTTAACGCCATGGGTAACAGCACTGCGTGACAGACATTGCACTGCAAGGGCCTGGTGGATAGCTCCCTGTGACTTGGAGAGATGCACAGTATACACACCCTGCCAAAAGTGTGTAAAAGGACCACAATTCCTGGAGCCATGTGTTGCATATACCACAGAAGACCCTGCTGGGATATACACCTGCCACTGAATGACTTGGACTACACCTGTGAGAAAAATCTCTGGATCCAAGGAGTGTGGATATCTTTCTTTTCCTCTGACCTCTCTCTTTCACTCTTCTCCTTCTTCCCATTTGCCTTCTGCTCTAGTCTATTAAAAAGAGTTTTCACCAGCTCTAACAAACCCAATTCATCAGTGGTTTGCTGTTGGTTCACTTTAATTTACTCCAAGGGAATTTCTGAATCTAAACAGGACCTCCCCCAGTCCCTGGGGCTGGCTCAGGATACCAGGTCAAGACAACACCTCATAAAAATTATTCCTAAATTTCCATGCAATAAGGACATATTGTCCAGTGCTGTACTGAGTTTGCTGCTGGTGGCAAGGGAAATGACTTAACTACACACTCAGCTGCACAGAAAGAGGCCACAGTGGGAGGCAGCAGTGATCAACAGCAAACCTGAGATGATGCCATGTGTATCTTTGTGTGTGTGTGTGTGTGTGTGTGTGTGTGTGTGTGCGCACAAATGAACATCACAGACAATGAGAATAATCTCAGATGAAATAATAATAGAACATTCAATATGTTATTCTGGAGTCTTTAACAGAGGTCTAGTCCAGCTGTGCAAGTCACACAAGTGAAATCTGCCTGTACAGTCACACACAAAGGAGAACAGTAGATTACATAACGATAAGCTGAAGCTCTTCTCACAATATTGCATCCCAGAGACTCATATTAACTCCATTCTGTTCAAAGGCTGTACCAATTAACTGAAAGGAGGATGCCAAGAAGAGAGCAGCATTTTGGTCAAATTCTTAGTCAATAATATATCTCATGAACATTACTATAACAAAGAGAAGAGAATCAAAATGGTTTCAGCATTGCCAGAATTGACATTTTTAGCCAAGAAAAATACAAGCTAATCCACCTGTGAGAAAAGAAACTGAAATACAGCAATAAAATATGACCAAATATTCAGTGGGGCATTGTGGCCACAGGAGATCTGGGGAAAGGTGAAGAAAGGAGCAGAGGTGTACAAACTCTGCAGGGGTTGCTTCTCCAGAGCCTGGTTTGCTCACAGGGGCTGGCAGAATGCCAGCTCCCAGGTGTTCCTCTGGAGATCTGAGCAATGATATCAAACCTTAGAGGGAAGGTTATCCTCTCTTCCTTCCTACACAAACATCCACATGACGCTAAGTGACCTCCTGGCCTTTAGCTGTCTGTAATGAACTCGTCTCCTGTCTTACTGGATGTCCTTCTGCTGGAGCATTGACTCAGGTGTATCCTGTCCCACACCAAATATTTTGTGACTGGAAGTGTGCTGACAGCACAAAGGATCACCTCCAAAGAGGGAGAGTTGAGTGCTGGAGAGAGGAGAAACTCATATGATGTTCCTGCAAAAGTTGCTTTGCACTTGATCCCTTCCAAAAAAAAAAAGGCAGGCACTCATAGGCCAATTTCCAACATAAAAACTCAGAGATTTTTCTGAAATTCAAAGAGGTGATATCACACACCTGTAACTTCTCTTCTGCATCTTGAATGTCAAATATATAAAGCATGGATGCTCCTGAGGAAGCAGACATGGACTAAGAATCCCTGCAGTTACAGCAAATTTGAGCTTTAGTTTCCAACACAAGTTGGAAAACTCAACATGTTGTGCTATACATAGCTGTACCTGAGACATCTGGGGACACAGAAATAATAGGTTAATGGACAGAAAAGCCAGCAGTGTTGGAAAGCCTCTTTCATACCTCCATATGCACATACACTTGTGTAAGCTTTCAACTGATTAAGGGGAAGCTGCCTGCTAAGGAGTTCACGAATATCACAGAATCACAGAATGTGGAAGTGACTTCAAAAGATTGAGTCTAACTTCCCACCAGAGCAGGAGCACCTAGAGCAGGTCACACAGAAATGTACCCAGGCAAGTTTTGAATGTCTCCAGAGGAGACTCCACAACTTTCTGGGTAGCCTGTTCAAGGGCTCTGCCAGCCTCACAGTGAAAACATTTTTGCTTGTGTTCACATGAAACTTCCTCTGCTCCAGCTCGCACCCATTGCCCCTTGTTCTACCATTGGACCTCACTGAGAAGAGCCTGGCCCTGTCCTCCCAACACTCGCTCCTTACACACTTATAGACATGAATGAGGTCACCCCTCAGTCTCTTCCTCTCCAAGATAGAGAGCTCCAGTTCCCTCAGTTTCTCCTCGTAAGGAAGATGCTCCACTCCATCATCTCTGTGCTGGACTCTCAAGCAGTTCCCTGAGATCCTTCTTGAACATAAAGTACATAAAAGCTGTAATTCCTTCCTTGTTAACTGAACCTTTGCCAAAGCAGGCAGTGCATTTCCAGCTCCAGCTAACTTTTACTTCAGTTTTTAGTGAAGAGGAGACACTTGGTCTAATTGCAAGACAAACTAAAACTAAGACTCGTTTTGGGCTGAATTCAATAATCCTTCTAAATGAAGATAATCCTGCCATGGATTTAATATGGTCTTTTGTTATTTGGGTTTTTTTGTTCTTTTGGGGTTTTTCTGTTTTGGGGGTTTTGTTTCTTTGTTTTTTTGGTGCATGTGTAGACAACTTCTCTTTTAAAAGCAATTGGGTACAGGTCAGAAATGAGAATACAATGATAGTAGGAACACAGGTCTGCCAAGTACATTTTTATATATAGGATAGAAAATACAAATAGGGCATTTATACTTGGCCAGATTGTGTGATAAAAATATAAAACAGGCCATAAGGGTTGTTCTTGTAGTAGAATTTCCAGTAAAGAGCAAAATGAAGGCATGCTTTTATCTGCTTTACCTACTGCTTCTTTTTCTGGAAAGTTACAAGCACAGACCAGGTTCTCTTCCTTTGTACGTGGGTGCTCCAGATACTGCAGTTGAAAACAAACTTCTGTCACTTCAGGCAAAAAAAAAAGGTCACTCTACTTATTCTTTAACAAGGAAGAATTTCAGCTGCCTCCATTTTATAGTCTCAGTAAGAAATCTGGATCCCCATTACTCACCATCAGAGGAATCCGGGGTTTCCTTCGGTTTGAAACTACCCACTGCATGTGTAGCAGTTTAAAAATGGCATTAATATGCCTGTAAATAAAATATACTGATACAAAGCCAGAAGAAAGAACTTGGTTGATAGTCAAGAAATCGTGACACCACTAGGAGAACTTAACAAGAAAATGTTCAGCTCTTCAATAGGAATACTTCACTGGCATTTCCACAGCTACTCAGCTAATTCCCATACTTTCTTTCAAAATTAAATTCCACTCCCACTAAAAAGAAAGTTATTTACAGTTCAACAACAAAAATATGAATTAGCTTTTTTTTTTTTCACCCTGTTTAGAAAACAAAAAACACAGAACACCCAAAACAGACAAAAAAGAAAAAACAAACCAACCCACCAAATAAAAACACAACCAAATAAAAACAACAACAAAAAAACCCAATCCAAAATCCCAGAGAACCTGCTGAAATTGTGGTTTTAGTCAATGATGGTTGAGTTGAATCTGTGATACTCAAAACCATGCTGCCCTCATGCCAGCTTCACAATGAACATGGTGCTTGAAGCAAAGTATCCTGGGGCTTGAAGTTCAGATTGCAACACGAGAGGCTTCCTGTTCTAATTGCTGGTTCTGGTTTCTCAGTTTCAGGGTGCTGGTCCTTTTCACTCAGCTGGTTTCTGCATGTTTGGAGGAGGTGGGGAACCATTTTATCACTGCCTTCTGCTGCTTCTGCATTTTGCTGCCCTTTCGTGCAAACAGCCTAAAATAATTGCGCAGTGTATTATCTCATAATACTCCGTTCCCCACCATCTGGGGGGTGGCCATGGGGCTTGTGAGATCTGGCTGTGTTAATCCAGGACAGATGTATATTCCCAAGAACTTTGTCCAGGTGGGAAACTCTCTTATCCCATATGAAACCAGGAAAAGACTTCCTGTAGGCAGGTTCTTGATTATTATGTTGAAATGCAAAAAAGGCCAATGCAAAATAGTAGGTCAAGAGAGGGTCTCCCCACCTACTTTGCCCTGGTGAGACCAGGATTTGGAATATTGTGTCCAGTTCTGGGCCCTTCAGTTCAAGAAGGACCGCAGGGAACTGCTTGGAAGAGTCCAGTGCAGAGCCATAAAAATTAACATCTTCCTTTCAAGACTGAGGGAGCTGGGGTTATGTAGCGTGGAGAGAAGGAGCCTGAGGCCTGTCCTCATTCATGTTTATAAATGTGTAAAGGGTGAGTACCAAGAGGATGGAGCCAGGCTCTGCTTGGTGATGCCAAATGACAGGACAAGGGGCAATGGGTGGAAGTTGAGGCATCAGAAGTTCCATGAAAACATGAGGAGGATTTTTTTTTCCCTGTGAGGTTGACAAACACTGCAACAGACTGCTGAGGAGGGTTGTGGAGTCTCCCTCTCTGGAGATACTCAAGACCTGCCTGGATGTGTTCCTGTGTGATCTGGTATAGGTGATCCTGCTCTGCAGGGTGGTTGGACTGGATGATTTTTCGAGGTCCCTTCCAGCCCCTAACATCCCGTGATTCTGTGAAAATGTTTTCAGCACCCCTCTCAACAGTCTCCTCATGGAGCACACAACTAATGGCTGTTGAAAGCATCACAGCACTGGGGAGTCTGTCTGCTGGAGCATGTCCGCAGATTCTAAAAATGCAGACAGCAGCCAGTGAAAACACTGGAAGGGAAAAAACACCCTCCAGGAATATTCCCATTGATTTGCTTTCCAATTTCTAAGCACTTAAAATTTCTTAGATTCCCACTGATGAGCTACACCAGTCACACATCCTGTTTGCTCATAGCTAGCGAAGGGTAGGGAAGTAACATTTCAGAAGATCAAACTCAACCTATTTACAGATTAGTAGATTAAAAGCACATTTATTAGGGTCAACGTTTTAAAAACACTGCATGTGGGGCAGTGGTCAAAATGCATATGGGAGTTACAAAACCTTATCCCTTGGCTTTTGAGAAGCAGTCCTGGAGAAAACAAGCAGCATCCAGTTCCCCACAATACTTCACATACTAGGATTTGACGCAGATGTCTGCAGAGCTTAAAATGTTTCTGGTGTCAAATTATTTACTCATTTTCCCATGGGGTCAGAGTTCAGATTTGACAATGACATTATACACACACAAATGAGTTCACCTTCCTTCTGGGAGAAAAAGAAGCTTGCTTCAAAGAGGAACTACAGCCACAACTGAGACAGTAACTTGTTCCATAATTCACTTACCCTGACATGGCCTTCCAGATGACTGCAGGACTCCCATCTATATGCACTACCTTCCATTCTTCATTGAATAAGCTGGGCATTTCCTTTGTGATGTCACTGTTATGGTACAAAGCCACATCTCTGGTAGGTAACACTACAGCCTTATCATTTTTCCTTAGAAACAAAGTAACACTTGATAGCACCATGTACAAGCACAAGTAGAATAGAGCCTGACTTCCATTTCCCCAGAGGGATTTCAGGTCAGAGAAACTTTGTATTCCGGTAAATACATCTGGCTAGCTATGAAGAGGTCTAAGGATGACTTAGAACTCCAGGTTGTGCTGATGGTAGCACTCAAAATTATTTTTCATTTAAAAATAGTAACAAAAGGCTTTCAGGGTAGCATGCTTCAAGAACAGGGATGCTGAGGAACAACTTAAGGTTGGTATGTATGTGCCCAGCTCAGCTCTACCAATTTTGCTTGAAGGTCACACGCTAACCCGTGAGCCTCCTTCTGCATGGCTGAAACTTCTCATCAGAGGACTTGTTGCCCCAAACTCTGCAAGGACACTGACCCTTGGAGTACAGAGAGAAGGGTATAGAGAATGTCCTCCTCTGTTTACACTATCAGTGGAAGGCTTTAAGTCTCACTCCACACAAATCTCTAGCACAGAAATGAAGCCTAGTTGAGGGTAACATCATCGCCTCACTCATACCATTTATCCTTCACCATTTTTACATCATCTCCCAGCTGCTCTTTACAGCATTTCATTATAAGGAGTTTAGGAAACAGAAAATAATTACCCTGATATCTACACCTCCTAGTGATCAGAATCCACACTCATGGAAAAGTGCCACATTGCCCCAGGTCCTGCATAATCCAAGAGCCAATGAGCATGCAGACAAGTGCAGAGAGAAGGGGACAAAAGGGTACTGACAGACTTTGATGAAATTGCTGTGGGATGAAGTATGTTTTACAGGAGACAAGTATTATGACCATGTAATAAACTAAAATTTGACTTTTAGGACTAATTAAATAAAAAAGGAAATACTGAGAAAAAAAGAATAAAGATAAATAAACCTTTCTATACCAATACAGTTAAAAGGGCATAAAATCAGGCTTGTGTGACCACGTACAGTAACAAAAATGAAACCAATAATAATAAAGCTACACAATTCACAGATAAAGATTTTACAATCAAATACATCTGGTTTGCATTCAGTTATCAAAATTCACCATCATCTGAATTGTAAGCAAATATTTATCTGTAGCAGGCTGGCCACCTGTTACTGTGTTAGAGCCACTCTACCAACATCTGTTTCATTACCAAGTTTAAAAATGTACATGCACAGACACAGACATTTCAATAATGCACCACAGACACTTCATTCTTTTCCATACGTTCTAGGTTTAATAATTTCCTCAGAGTATTTTAAACAGGCAGCTGTTCAGAGGCTTGAGTTTGTGTGTTTTGTTTTGGGTTTTTTTTGTGGGTTTGGGTTGGTTTTTTTTTTTGTTTGGTTGTTTTTTTTGAGGTAGGTTTCTTGATCACTTCTTCATTCCCAACTTGCATGGGGTTCATATGATCAAGTAAGGGTAGTCACTGCAGAAACTCAGGTTGCACTGCCAAGCACCAAAGGTGGAACCTTCAAGGGGAGACCACATCACCTGTCATTTAACAGCACAACTTGTCTTTTTCCAGATGTCAACCAAAGGACCTCAACTCATAACTTACCATTGTACATTTTCTACTTTCATTTTAGTAAAGCCCTGCAAGAGCAGCAGTTTAGGAGCCCCTGACAATTCTCATTAGTGGCAAAGAGACATGAGAACAGCTACTTAAGCCTTCCCTTCACCTTCTTCAATTGTTACGTAGAAAAACCGTAAGAAAATATACCATAATTCTGGGGAAAATAAAAGCTACCCTCTATAAATCAGTCAGTCACACAAGCAGCCAGAGGTACTCTTCAAGTCAGTGCAGGTACCCCTGAAACACTGAAGCCATGGCTAGAAGTACCACCATGAAATTCCCTTCTCATCTTAAACAGCTTCCAAGCAGAAGCAACATGAGCCTTCTGTTATTAATCACATCCTAAGACTGAAAAAGTTACTGCACTGTAGGCATTCAGTGAAATTAATTCTCTGTATTTTCTTAATTGCACCAAATGAAAAACAGTAACAGCCAAATCATGATGAATGTAATCAGGTATATTAAACCTTATTCTGCATTATAAAAGCACCAGAATGTTGGCTAGGCATCAATGACACTCAACTGACCAACAAAAATACCAGGTCTAAAGACACATTCATTGTATTTTACAAGGAAGATGAGAAACACATGGGCAATAGCCATGACATGCACATTCTAGACACTTGGGAAAGAATTTGTCAAGAAGAAGAGGAAGGAAGTGTTTGCTTTCACTAGCCATGATGACAGATTAAATTCATCCCTCCTGATTCCATGGAGACTCTGAATTAGTTGAAGGATCAAATTTTACACAAGTGAGTGCTGTTACACTTTGGATCTCTGGAACAGTGATTTGTCAGAAACTTGTGGTCTGCTGTAAAGCCTGAACAGTCTTAGGCATCAAATTCAGCAGAGATGATTTTTAGATACAGCAGCCTAAAAACCTGAGATTTGCATACTGAGTAAATGATATGATGTATCCTATCTGAGATTAAAATGCTCCATCATTCAAAGGTTTTAAGATCCAGAATAAAATCTCAACAGCATTCAGATTTGAAGTCTGTCAGCAAAGTTTTGCAGTTTTTAGGGTGGTTTTTGCATCAGCCATATGACTCAAGATGCTCTGAAGAAACAAAGCATAGATGTTGCACGCACGAGAATTAAAAGCAGCACCATTACCGAAGTTGGGTTTACCCCATACAGTTAGCAGAATTATGACTAACACACAACTCCAAATTTAAAGCTGAGTTTACAATCCCTACTTTTTGCTTCTGGTTTATAAATTTAAGAGACCCATTCCTTTAGCATGGTAGAAATCTGAAAACCTTATTTCCATAATCACAGCCTTTCTTGCTCAGCAGCTTCAATTAAGTGAAAAAGGTAAGAAGTCACAGGAGCTAGACGATTTCACTTGCACTGCACAGTTAAATAGAACATCTTGTGTTCAGTCACCTCAGAAGTCTGGTCTGTTCCTCAGTGCATGCATGTGCCAACCTGAGGGGAGGGCACTACCTACAGGCAAGCCTTCAAACCTGTGAGGATCACTTCCAAAATTCAGCTGTTTAAAAGACATTTCGAATGCAAGAAGAGCAACACCCTTCCTTCCCTCCAACCCCCCAAGAACATCTTAAACACTCTGTGCACTCATCTGAGCACAATTTACTGCTAAGTTTCATTTCTGTGAAAGACAGGCTGCTTTTGCCTTTAAAGATTTAGTAGGCAACTAAACTGACCATTATACACAGTAAGCATCTTAGTATTTTATTTGTTGCATCTTTTATACAGAATAAGCTTCACTGATACTTAATTCACTGCAATATTCTGCTGATGTAGCAACAAAAGTTTACATTATAAACAAAGAACAAAATTTTTACTTAAAAAAAAAAGTGTATGTCCTTTTTTTTTTTCTCCAGTCGACAAACAGCATCACAATTACTGAAAAAAAAAAAAAACCCTGAAATAAGCATGTAAGCTAAGGCCAAATTTTTCATCTCCAATTGACAGTATTTCTATACTTATCATAAATATTGGGAGCTAAACTCCAGCAAACTAAAAATAAACAATTTGTTATTTCCTAGCAACCAGGACTGAAATAATGGAGAAAACATAACGACGACAAAAAAAAAAAACCAAACAAACCAAAACACACAACTCTTTTCACTTAAGTTGACATCTGCAATCTATTTACACTACATTTGTTAAAATTCCAGAAGATCATGGAGGGCAAGGAATTTTGAAAGAACCTGTTAATCATTACTTTAAATGGCACTTTTATAACTCGGGTCTGGGATTTTAAAATTGCTAAACCATTGAAAGTTAAACACAGTGCAGTATGTCTATGCCAGTATTACAGAAAAAAAAAATACTCCATAAAGTGTCACTGAGATGCTCAACCAAAAAATAATACATCTGCATCTTTATCAAGATAGCTATTACTGTAAAAATGCTCACATTCAAAAATATAGTTATTGTTTGGATCTTCATTAAAACTAGAAGGGACTACATGAGCCAAGGTATGAGGAACTCGTATATAATGACATGCTTCCTCATTTTATAGCACTAATAAAAATAACAGAGAAAGCTCTATAATAAATCTTTAATAATGAGGGTATCATTTCCTAGCATCTTTAAAAAAAAACTCAACCACCAAACACTTTACTCTGTGGCTATATGTGCATGCAAGTCTGTGCATGTGTGCTTGTGTGCAGACAGACACAGAAGCACACAGCAAGTATCAAAGCATACATGACACACACATAATCCGTGTTCCTTCTAAAATGCAAACAGTATGCAGGGACTCTTCCACGTGACAATCAAGTGCCACATGCCAGGCTTTCTTGGTACTTCTCATGTTTTATTTGCTTTATTTGGCCAAATACAAGTGTCAAGATTTTTGTAAAAATGTAGCCACAATGTCACGCAAGAAAGAAATGATATTGCAAATACATCTGATAGCAAGTTCAGAATGAAAAATCATCAGGAAATGGACTGTAAATTACTCTAAAAATTAGTTTTCAAAGATTAGTTAAACATTATGGCATAAAACTTGGAATCTGTAGAAAGTTTAAAATGTAATTCACATTACAAAGACTGGAGGTACTTTGGAGATAGGACTTTAAAATACGGATATGAGTGGCATTTATTTTTAAGCTTACTTCTATTAGAAATAGACTTGTTTCCTGTACAGGTGATGCTTTGTCTATACGATATACAGTAGAAAAATAAATTCTTTAGCAACTTAGAAATACTTTATAAAACTCTTGAAGTTTCATTTTCTTCGCTAAACATGCCAAGATTAGACTGATAGCTATAAATAAAAGCTATATAGACAACAGGTAAAGTAGAACGAGTTAAGAATACTACAATTTACAGGACAGACTTTATTGTACTATTAATTCCTGTGTGCTTCGCAATAGGAATAGGGTTGACTTTTTTCTTTTAATGTTTTCTTAGAAAAGATAATTACTTGCAAGAATATAACACAATATCAAGATAATTTATAATATACATGTACTTCGAACAGCGCCCGGGTGGATGGTATCAGAGTAATCTAGAAGGATAATCCAAGTCATAATTAGAAGTACAATACCTAGGACATAAGTAGGAAAGGCAATTTTTATTTGGGGAAAATGGAGCAAATCAAACTCTTAAAAGCCTTAATTCTCAAAATCATCTATTTACTATAATACATACAAGACGATCTTAAATCTTGTTATAAGTGAAGATTACAACAGTGACCATCATAAAGCTTTTTTTTTTTCCCCTCTACTTTTTCTCTTTTTTTTTTTTTTCTTTTTTTTTTTTTGCTTTTAAAACTACACAAAACATTCTAGCAGCTGAATGATCCAAAACTGTTTTCTTCTTTGTGGACCTAAAAAAAGGTAGATTTTGCACATGAAAGAAAAAAAAAGCTGCTATGAAAAGTCTCACAGGTAGTGTTTTCTCTATGGTCTCCCCCTCTGCTACAATTTGTAACCTTCTAAATTTTTTCATTTTGTTTTTTAAACACTAACAAAATATTTAACTAAAATATTTGTTTAAATTAAGCAGCATTCTTTTACAGCAAAATTGGTACCAATGTAAAAGTAAAAATGAATGAAGGAGGACAAAAAAAAAAAAGAGATAATTTTAAAAAATATGGTGGGGAAAAACAAAAATAACAAAACAAAACAACAACCAAAAAAAAAACCCAAACCAGTCATTTGAATGTTTAGTACAACATACCACAGGAAAAAAAGTATGAATACAAGTTTATGTGATTTTTATATATACACACTCCAAAGAGGTTAATTGTCAGTACCCAAAGTATTTATTGCTATGTATTAGCAATGCATTTTTTTTGTATATCTTTAAAGGGTCACATAAAAATAGATTTAAAGAATAGATTAATTGAAGTCCTAGATTAAAACATTGTTTGGTTTAGAGAATTTTACTACAACAAAAGTCATGTTTATGTATGAAAAGTTATATAACCTTATATGAAAATGTCATGAACTATCTTCTAAACACTACATGTATTCCCAAGTGGGAAAAAATTAAAATATCTAAAATATATTAGATTAAGTTTACAAGACCATCAATGATCTTTTAAACATGCAGCTGTTTACAGAATTAACAGTTTTACAAAATGTTTAGTTCAGTAATGGAACAAAGAGAAATAAGTAGGCAACATCAAAATTTTCTTTACAATATTTGAAACTCACTTTTACAACAAGCATGTCCTTGGTATTGTGCTGTAAGAAATAATAAGCAAGTTCACCCATCCTTAACAAACTATCCACAGGTTTACTTACAAGTAAAGATGGATGGTGAGGGACTGTAAAATTCTCAACAGTGCATTTTGCATTCTTCCATCCTAAGCATACCGTCACGTAAGTAGCCAGGAGATTACAAAATAAACTATAGCTGGGCTTTAGTCGTTTCACACAGAACGCCTGAATGTGAATAAAATTGCCAAAAATAGCATGTTAAATAACAAAAACAGCCATAAAGCAGGCTGTAAGCATCGAATGTTTCATAAATGTAATTTTTTAAAATCATTAAATTTCTATAGAAAAAATTTTTATTCACAATATATCGTGACAAACCGTCACAGGAATGATATAGTGATTGCAATAAGGTATCATGCAGCAGCAGCTTTGTACTTTATAGCTATTTTTGCTCTTAAAAATGAAACCTCTCCAGTCATGCTTATCACATAGGTGTTTTGTTTTTTGTTTTTTTTTTATCTGCAGTGTGTACAAATGCGGAACACAGTACGGGATAGAACAAAAAGATGTCCAATCAGCTGGATGGGAATTATTTCTCATAAATATCAAGTACATTACTGTATCCTGAAACATGCACATCTATAGCTTGTCTTTACTGTCCAGTGCCAGGCTGCCTGCAATCATCTTCCACTTATATAATACCAAGAGGGTCTGCTGGTAGTTGTGACTGTATCAACTGAGGCTGCAGTGGTGGTGGCAACTGCAGAGGTACCATCGGTTCCACCATCTGCACTGCATTGGAAGGCGGTGGCTGACACGCCACTGGGTTAGGTGCTTCTACGATCTCTCCGTTGTAAAAGAAAAATTGACATTGTTGAATGAAGGTCTCTATAACAGACTGGTGGATTTTGGTGGTTGACAGAAACTCTCTGTTTTCAAAATCGGGTCTCATCAAAGTAGGCCAGAAACAAATCGATAAGTTATCAGCAGTCATAAAGTTGGTTTTATGTTGCTGGCTAACCCTGAAATGAGAACAACATGTACAGAATGCATTAAAGCCAAGATGAGATCAACTACAAATATTTTCACAGCTCTAACTAAGCATTTTTGTAAAACAGCCTCAAGATTTTTCTTGCTTTCCTCCAGCTATCCATTAAAACTATTGTTCTCGGTATTTTACGGTATTTTTAAGTTGTTATGCAGGAGAAAATTTAGAAACCACGATTTTTCCAGGTTTGGATAGCCTAACAATTGAGAACTGAGTAAGATCTTCAACGTTTTACTAACGTTTGGAAGTCACAACAATAAGCAATCTTTCAACTTCTCAACCAGCTACAGGATTTCGTAAAGTTAAAATCTTATCCATTAAAGTATCTAGAAGAAAAATGACAGAAATGGTTTCTTACTGTAAGGCAGTCAGATATTAACTAACATCTATGGCACTCAAAGAAAATTCATCACACTTTAAAAATAAACACAAATGTAAAAATAAATAGATAACCATCAAGTGCTGACTAAAGCACACCTCTGCAGGGTTTTGTCATACTGGCCAGCAACAGAATTTGTCCGAGCTGTAAAGAACATCACCACTGGAAACTTCATTAATATCACCACATATGAATTTTGGTAGGGTTTTTTTGTGTTTGTTTTCTTTTGTGCTTTTTTTTGTTTATTGTTGTTGTTTTTCCAATGCTTCCACAAAGCTTTTCACCTAGGTTGCTCCTTCTAGAACTCTCCTGCTTTTAAGTGGGGGCTGAAACACAGTCCTTCACTTATGATCTAAATTCATTATTACAATGCTATTATGAGGAAAAAAAAGATACTCCAAACCCAACAAACCCTCCTGTTACTGAATTTGTCATCTACTATTAAATGCTACCTCAGAAAAAAAATTGTACTGCTTTTCACAGTAATAAGCTAGAAAGAGCCAGGATCTTTTGTTTTCTAAAAATACTGCGCATTCTGAAGTAATGTCACAATTTTATCTAGAAACAATCAGTAAGAGAAAAACTCTGTGCTAATAAATGACAAACAACTAAGGTATTCACTTAGCTGGGAACATGCAATTCTTCTATTACAGCAGACAGCACCAAGGTAACTGAACTATAGTTGTCTTGCAGAAATAGACAGAAAATAAAAGCTTCAGCAACTTGTCAGTTACAGTTCTGATGATTAACAAGAGCAGACTGAAAGAATTTCTGACAGTTGGCTGTAGTCCATAGATTCAAAAGCTGTGAAAACCATAGTAAACACTAGAATTAATGCTATAAGAAAATATTTTCCCTCATTTACAATGCACATATAGTGGTAACTATAAGGGGTAGACTTCCCTTTTAGCATGCGCATTACTTATTTCAATAGTGTGAGGGTACACAAATCCTGCCTCTCAATCTGTCTTGAATAAGTTTGGCCCAGAGGGTATTTGGATACTGTTCCTGAGTGATAGTAATATTCAGAATCTCTTTCCTAAAAGAATGACATTTTAACTTCAATTAACGATTAAAGAACCCCAAAGTATAAATCTAAGTTTGTACTTGGCTTAGTATTTTTATGAAACAGTTTTCTTCCCATACCTAACTCTTCTGTGTATAAATTCTTCCTAGACTGATTCTAGAGATAGAACAAAGACTTAGCAGGAACTGAATGATATTCAAGTGTAAAACCTTGTAATGGGACAAGGAAACTATCGAATTTTTTAAACAGAAATGCCTGCATCTTCTTCCTGAATCAAGGAAAAACACCCAAAGAGATTTCCAACTCTATAATGGTATTTCTTTGGAGAACAAACTCCAACAAGGCAAGTTACAAATCCAGGGGGAAAATAGTACTTGCTATGTAATAAAACTGAAAGAAAAGCAGCTCATCTGGTTTCCATACTGTTTTTTTTTTTTCCTGTTATCTTTACTCTGAATGTAAAAATCTTTCAGGGGCATCTTCAGTTACAAAGACTAAAATATATACCCTCCATCATCCTGAAGCACCTCTAGGATTTGATTATGTGATTGGTCTTCTCATGCACTTTTTTTTCCTCCCCTTGTCACAACTTCACTGCTTGCTGTCTCTCTCATATTGTTTCTTAAATCTAATTTGATCTAGTTGTAGATTGCTGCTGCTCTGGATGAAACTGAAGTTTCATTCTTTCCCTCTTCCTTCTCCCTTCCAACCAAATGTCTGGAATCTGGCCACAGGGTGTCCTAGATCTGCTGGCGCATTCTGCAGATCATTATCCCCTATTTTTGTTTTCCTTTAGAAAACAGCTGCATAATCATTAGATCCAGTGAATGAAGCAGTGAGAACCTATGGCTTTAAGTGAGAAAAGGAGAAGAACCTTTCGCCTAATTCAATTAAACATAATGAACAATCAACTTTATTCTCCCCTGTGTTTCAATGTTACCTCTCTAAGGGGAAACAAAAACCTACCAACTTGCATGCCATCTCCTACCAAACTTTCCCAAGAATCTTCTGTAAGAGCTTAGCAAATTCACTAAGTCTATTCACCCTCTTTTACTTTCAGTGCAAATGAAAAATGAAGAGCCTGTTTCTCTTGAATCTGCTCCCTTCCTCCACCGCAAACTTTTCAGGAACTTCGGGCAGTAACTCTGCTCTATGATCAGCCTTTAAAAGCTGTACACCTGTGTGCAGACTCCAGAAGCCTATTATGCTACATTAGCCCTTATAAAGTGAGTCATTACCAAATAGCAAACATAGAACACTATCTAGAAAGACAGTATCAACATTGTCCCGTTTCAACTCCACTTTAAAACTCAGTTCTACTTAATTAACCACAATTAGATAGCTAGTATGCTCTGAAAGGTGCCTATCACACTAGAGAAAAATTCACCTCACTGTTGCCATTTATGATATTCTCATGGTTTCTCTGTTATTTCAACAGGACACTCCCCTGGTAATGCTTCCATTTGTTGTTTCAGTAACCATGTTTATGCTCGTGCTCACATCCAAATACTATCGATAACCAGCCACTATTAACTTCACAACACTACCACATTCCTTACTCCAGTGACATCTTCTGCAGACATCTTGAGTGCCATTATGCAGCACAAGCACAGCAAGCAGGTGATCGGGCCCAGTCAGCCAGGGCTGAAGAAAGGCAGCTCCTGCTTGACAAACCTGATCTACAGGAAGGTGACCCGCTTAATGGATGAGGGAAAAGCTGTGGATGTTGTTTATGCAGACTTTAGTAAAGCATTTGACACCATCTCCCACAGCATTCTCCTAGAGAAACTAACTGTTTCTCCTAGAGAAACTAACTGTTCATTGCCTGGAGTGAATGGAGTGAAATCCAGTTGGTGGCCAGCCACAAGTGGCGCTCCCCAGCGCTCAATTCTCCTTAGTATCTTTATCAATGATCTGGACATGGGCTTTAAGTGCTCCCTCAGTAAGTCTGCAGATGACACTAATCTGGGGGGCAGCGCTGATCTGCTTGAGAGTTAGAAGACTCTACAGAGGGACCTGGACAGGCTGGATTGATGGGTCAAGGCCAAATGTATGAAGTTCAACAAGGTCATATGAAGCTTCCTGCACTTAGGTCACAACCCTAAGCAATGTTACCGGTTTGGGGTAGAGTGGCTAGAAAGCTGTCTGGCAGCAAAGGACCTGGGGGTGCTGGTTCACAGCTGACTGAATGTGAGCCAGAGACGTACTCAGGTGGCCAAGAAGGCCAAGAGCATCCCGGCCAGTATCAGAAATAGTGTGACAAGCAGGACTAGGGAAGCAATTGTCCCCCTGTAATCAGCACTGCTGAGGCAACGCCTTGAGTAGTATGTTCAGGTTTGTGTAGTGAGAGGCCCAAGAAAGACACTGAGATACTGCAGTGGGTCCAGACAAGGGCAGAGAAGCTGGAGAAGGGCCTGGAAAACAGGTTTCATAAAGGAGAGTCTGACAAAACTGGGGTTATTTAGCCCGGAGAAGAGCATGCTGAAGGGAGAGCTTAATGCTCTCTACAACTACCTGAAAAGTGGTTGTTGGTCTCTTCTACCTAGTAACAAGTGACAGGATGAGAGGAAATGGCCTTAAATTGGACCAGAGGAAAACTTCCTCACTTAAAGTGTCATCAAACACTGGAACAGGCTCCCCAGAGATGTGGCCAAACTCCCATCCCTGGAGGTATTTAGGAGATGTATAGATGTGGTGCTAAAGGACACAGTTTAGCACGAGACTTGGTAGAGCTAGACGATGGTTGGACTCGATGATCTTAAAGGTCTTTTCCAACCAAAACAATTCTATGATTCTATGACATAAAATGTAAAAACAGGACAGTTAAAACATCAGTTGTGACGGGGAGAGAACTCTTCCATCACATTGAAAGGTGCTTTACCTCATTTAATGAGCAATTTATTTGACAAACAACATTTCTGGTTTAATTATACAGAGGCAGAAATCTACACAAATTAATCTCTTAAAAAATAAATATAGGCCATAAAAAATTTAGTTACAAGTCTTCTTTAAGAGCCTGTATCCACTTATGTACCTCTCTCTATAAATATGCTTAAGCAGTTTTCTTGATGAATGGAACACACCTACCTAACACTGCAAATGAAACAGAAAATAACAGCCTTTCTTACTTAAGAAAAGATGCCTTTGCTACTGGCAGCCCACAAAGTAAATTGGTCATTACTGAAAAAAGTGAGCAGATTGGAAAGCAAAGGCCAGTGTAGGGGCTGGAAGGGACCTCAAAAGATCACCCAGTCCAACCACCCTGCCAGAGCAGGATCACCTATACCAGATCACACAGGAATGCATCCAGGCAGGTCTGGAGCATCTCCAGAGAGGGAGACTTCACAATGCCCCGTGGCAGTCTGTTCCAGTGTTTCCTCACCCTCCAAGGAAGAAATTCCTTCTCATGTTTTCATGGAACTTCCTATGCCTCAACTTCCACCCATTGCCCCTTGTCCTGTCATTGGGCATCACCGAGCAGAGCCTGGTTCCATCCTCTTGGCACTCACCCTTGACACATTTATAAACATGAATGAGGTCACTCCTCAGGCTCCTTCTCTCCAAGCTACATAACCCCAGCTTCCTCAGTCTCTCCTTGCAAGGAAGATGTTCCACTCCATTTTTGTGGCTCCGTGCTGGACTCTCTCTAGCAGTCCCCTGGGGTTTTTCTTGAACTGAAGGGCCCAAGAACTGGACATAACATCCCAGATGTGGTCTCATCAGGGCAGAGCAGATGTAGAGGAGAAGCCCCCGTGATCTACTAACCACATCCGTTATAAAGTGTACATCACTGACGTTCTCCGGTAAGTGCTGTGATGAATACATTTCATTTGTTTGTAGATATCCAGGCATGAGACTCTATTTAGGATTTTTTACAAAGAATATTTAGATCTAACTTGCATCAAAATCCAGGTATTTGACACTGTGCATTCAGCTTTGCTATGCCAGTAGGTGACCAGCTGAAGACTTCTGACAGTTCAGAGGCTGCTGCCCTTCCAGCTCATTAAGAAACATTTCAGGTAACTAATTACTCTGTCAAGTTTGAAATGTTTTGTTATACTTCAGATATATAATACAGAATTGCAAAGTATACTTGTGTGTAAGTGCACCAAATAACTATATCCACTGATAGGATTTTATCTATTTTTAGGGATGAATTCGTATTTGCCAAGACAGCAATGGGAAAAACAATCCATTTCTGTGTGAAGGAAAAATGGTTAACTTTATAAAGCTTTAGCAAGTCATGTATGTGATGAAGACAAGCGTAAAAGTTGATGCTTAAATTCTAAAATTCATCCTACCGTGAAACTCTTTCCAAACTGCAATACAGATAAGTTATTTTCCCTCTGCTGACTAAATATGGAAGGTCAGAGGTCTCACTTCTGCCCCCATATTACATGCTCAGTTAGATCATTACAAATAACTCAAGAACACAAGCACATATTACTCCGGAAGGATTTAGTAACTTAATTGTCATTAAGAGATTATTGGTGTATACACACAGGACTGTCTGTCCATTGCAGAGAAAGACCTGAAAGCTCTGGGGGTCAACAAATTGAACATGAGCCAGCAACATGCTCCTGTGGCAAAGGTGGCCCAACAGCATCTTAGGTTGCATCAGGAATGCTGCCAGCAGGTCCAAGGAGGTGACCTGCATCATCCTCTCAGCACTACAAAGGCCAGACCTGGAGTACAGGGTCCAGCAATAGGGTCTCCAGCCCAGTTGACATAGAGATGTACTGGAGCAAGCCCAATAAAAGGACATAACAATTATTAAGAAACCAAGGATCTCTCAAATGGGGAAAGGCTAAGAAAGTTGGGACAACCTAGCCTGGAGAAGTTCAGAGGATGTCTTATCATTGGGTTTAAATATCTGATAAGAGAATGTAAAGAAGATGGATTGAGAGTCCTGATTGATGTTCAGTAACAGGACAACACACAGAAGAAATTCTAGCTGATGGTAAGAAGAGTTTTTTTGTTTTGTTTCATTTTTTTACTGTGAGAGTGACTGAGTAGTAGCACAAGTCACCCAAAGAGGTTGTGGAATCGCCCCTCCTCTGGCATACTGAAAATCCAATTGCACACTGTCCTGGGTAATCTGTTCTAGCAATGAAGTTATGAGTAAAACTTAACAACATCAACAATTCTGTGATTTTTGTGTAAAACAACAGGCAAACAAAACCCATAACAAACTAATCTTTAAGTGACAGATAACTGAATAACAAAGTTTTGTATTTAAAAAGAAAGTTATTTAAGCTTTGTCAATGTTCATTCTTTAATAACATAGTTAAGAATAATCCTATTTTTAGCTGAAAAAGGAAATGAGAGTAAACTGGTCTTTTTCTTTTTTTATGACTGAATATTGTACAGTCATGCACCTATAGGGTCAGATAATGAAGTAATATATATCTACTAATAATCAGATTATTTTAGAAGCTAGAGAAATAATTTGCAAAGAGAAGACCATTAAAATTTGCTTGTAAGAAGCAAGATTTAGGAAGCAAGTGTAACCAATTTACTGTTTCCTGGAGGTTTCTTCTCCATTTTATTTATTCAGCAGGGGTTTTGGATGCTACATTTTAGATTCTGACTGAAGCTAGCCCTGATTTACAGGGTGATGGTAGGGGTGGGTTTAGGTCATATTACTTTCAGGTCTCTCAAAATTTATGTTAGCCTATAAATTTAATAGCTACATCTGGGGGAAAAAAAAAAGAGAGAGAAAAAAGAGCAAAGAAAAGAAAAATGAGAGAAAAAGGAGAAAATAGAAAAGAAAAACTAAGAGGTATCTGCAACAGTGGTGCATAGTTATTCTTTCATTTTTTTTGTTATATACGCCATTCCTCTAACTTCGTAGTAGCAATATTTACATGTCAATAAAATCTGAGATACAAACCTTTGCTAATCAACCTCGAACTCCTAGCTTAATTTTTGCACATTTTTAGTAACAGGCAAGCAACACAGCACAAAATTTTCAATTCTAGTAGTCAATTCANCATGGCCCTCCTCTGGACCTGCTCCAACAGTTCCATTACAGAATGACAACTAACATTGAGAGTCATTTCTTATTAGATTTTCTCTCCTTGCAAAATGTTGTGACTTAGATACAGCTAAAATCTATATGGACTGAAGTTTAATAGATACCCAGGAGAAGGATGACATGTACATGAACTTATAAGTATCTTAAGTTTAACAGTTATTTAAAATAATTATGAGTTAGTCTGGTGCAGCTGTTTTAAATGTACTGTTTAAAGGAGAACAAAGATTTTTACAGGGCCAAGGGCTCTAATNGAAAAAAGAGCAAAGAAAAGAAAAATGAGAGAAAAAGGAGAAAATAGAAAAGAAAAACTAAGAGGTATCTGCAACAGTGGTGCATAGTTATTCTTTCATTTTTTTTGTTATATACGCCATTCCTCTAACTTCGTAGTAGCAATATTTACATGTCAATAAAATCTGAGATACAAACCTTTGCTAATCAACCTCGAACTCCTAGCTTAATTTTTGCACATTTTTAGTAACAGGCAAGCAACACAGCACAAAATTTTCAATTCTAGTAGTCAATTCATTGTTACTAACACTTTTTTTTTTGCAATTGTTATTAACAACAAAATGTTAGTAGAAAAAACACTGAACCTGTTTAGATGCGTTATGACGTATTTGAAGACGTCGTAGTTCACTGGGTGGAATTTCTTCAAAATTTCTTTTAGCTCATGTAGCCGTTCTGTCTTATCCATGATTTCTATAGAAATAAGTGACATTTTGTGACCCATCTAGGAAGGCATACTGAATAAAGCATTGCTAAGTCTTTTTCCTCATATAGTGGTACAGATAAGATACCCAGAGAGAAAATATCAAGTCAGAAAATATTGCACAGAACGATTTTAGCAGAGGTATCTAAACACACACACACAAACAAATTCTGTATTTAAAAGAGAATTAACTGCATTTNAACCTGATCTAGTAGAAGGTGTCCATGTCCATGCCAAGGGAGTTGGAACTAGATGATCTTTAAGGTTCTTTCCAACCCAAACTATTCTATAATTCTATGGCTATTTATGCTTCAACGAGGAAATAAGTCACATGGAAGAATGGACTACACAATAAATCTTTTCTTCTGTAAAAAACCAAACAAAAACAAACATCACACACACAACAAACAAACAACTAATGTTGCCACTAAAACACTTGTGGAAAATACAACAGTAGCATTGTAGACTCATATATATTGCAGAATATACTTCTATGCCATGATGACTGCATGTCCAAAAAAAAAAAAAAAGAAAAGGGCAACAAAGCTGGTGAAGTGTCTACTGCACAAGTTTTACGAGCAGTGGCTGAGGGAACGGGAGTTGTTTAGTCTGGAGAAAAGAAGGCTCACAGGAGACATTATTGCTCTCTACGGCTACTTGAAAGGATGCTGGAGTATGGTAGATGTTGGCATCTTCTCCCAGGTAACAAATAATAGTACAAGAGGAAATAGCTTCAATTTGTGCCATGGAAGGTTTAGATTGGGTATCGGGCAAAAAATTTTCACTGAAACAGTTTGTGAAGCATGGGAACAGGCTGCCTAGGGAAGTGGTCGAGTTACCATTCATGAATGAATTTAAAAGATGCGTACATGCAGTGCTTAGTGACCTGGTTTGGTGGTGGACTTGGCAGTGTCAGGTAAACATTTAGATTCAATGGCCTTACACATCTTTTGAAACCTAGACAAGTCTAGGATTCTACAGTCCATATCACTAAAAGGAACACAAGTTCACCTCTGTCACTTGGATGCATTGCTAAAAACAAATTTGATATACCTTGATACTGTGAAAATAATGTTAAATATGGTCCAATATGTCCAAAATAAAGCAGTATTAAGGGTATTTTAAAACAATAAAACCATGTCTATTATTATTGCATGCTTTGACTGAAATTTATCTGATATGGTTTTAAGAAAAAAATAAAACCTAACTAATTACATCAAACAAGCACTTTGAAAAGTACAGGAGAAATATCTCTATCTGGTATCTTCTGAGATCCAAAATTAAAAAAATTCTCAGAGACTACATTTATGTTAATGAAGTCCAGGCCAAAGCCTTAGATTTACAACAGTATTTTCATGTTTTGAACAAAAAAAAAAAAAAAAAGCTTTACAAATACTGTAGGTCACACCTGTACCCTGCAAAAATCCATAGCAATCTTTTTCTGAAACAGTTTGCTGCCAATACAAGAGAGATGGGAATAATTTAGTCATTTCACTTTAAGGTGTCTGTAAAGGCAAAAAAAATTAAGCATTTTGTTTTATAGGAAGTTAAAAAATAATTTGAATTAAAAAAAAAAAATCTAAAAGAGAATTACCATTATATTCCCCAGATGTGTTTGATTTCTATATTCTATTTTGAATGTAAGTATTTTTCCCCCCTTTAAGTTCCAAGAGTTTTCACCACATGCAGCACTAATACAGAATGGGAAAAGTGCATATATATTCAATTTTCCAGGAAAACAAGAAATAAGTGATTACTTCTTTGGAAAAAATAAGGTATAATAATTATTTCATCAGATAGTTCTGTCAGTTTTAAAGAGTATTCTAGAATGTCTAAGCAAATAAAACAACATTTCAGGGCAGCTAGTCCTTTCAAATTACAATGAAGTAAAAACTGCAAGAACACCAACTAATATAATTCAATCAAGACAAGACTGTTAGTTTGTTTATTACTTACTTGATGTTTCTAACAAATCCTGATGCAAAGAGTAAGGAATTAATGGATCTGGCAAGTCTGCAAAAAAGGCTTTAAGAGCACCAGCCACTGCATTTACTGTCACTCCCATAGACTCTAGACTGATATTATGATCTGCAAAACAAAATTAAAACAGCAATGGAAGTAAAACCTACAGCTCTCATTTCCTCACAGTGTTTTATGAAAATGGTGACTTTATTCAAAACATTGAAAAATCAAAATGTTGCCAAACATGTTTACAAAAAAGCATGATAAAGAGAAACTATGGATAAGATACCATCACTCTCAATGTGAAATCAAATAAGAGAAAATCCAACAGCATTTTCTGCAGAAAATAATTAAAAAACCCCATCAGAATATCAGAAAAATAAGATTGTCTAATTCTCCATGAAGACTTGAAAGCTTTTTTATTTGTCAGTGACTGGCTTCTGATTAATCCATTTTGTCCAATAATAAATTTTAATCCTATATCCCAAAATTTTATTTAGCAACGGTACAGGGCACATGCTACCTAATTTTTAAAGCATGCCTAGAATTAGAAGCCCTGTAAACCACAGAACTTCATATATTTCAAAACTGAAATCTTGAAAATGCTAAGTTTACTTTTCAGAAGTCCACTCCACCTGGAACATCTTTTAACATGACGACTGAAGAAAATCTAGCACTATACTCAGATTATCTGAAACAGTACAGTGGGGCATAATAAGTACATTTCCTTTTCAGCAGAAATTCTATTTTTCAGAGACTTGACTTCATGATTAATATACAAGAACTTTTAAGAAGTGCTTTTTAGTTTGAAATAGCAACTGAGATTGTAAATTAAATGAAAAAATTGACGGAAAAACATTGCAACCTTCTCTTTCTCAACATAAAGTGAACAGCATAATCAACCAATCACATTTCAGTATACTCTAGTATAAGCAAGGTTGACAATTTATTACCAAGATTTAATTTTTAATCTATAGTATTAAAGAGAGCTTTCGATGAAATAAGTATCAAGTAGTACTAAATTTGAGAGCAGTGAAAGGGGAAAGCGAAAGCCTTAATGCCTAGGACTGAAGAACTATTAACACGAGGAGCAGCTGGCACTATATTGTAACTTCTTTAAACACTAGAACAACAACTAGAAAACATTTTAGCACTTAAAGCCTGCTGCAACAAGATTCTGTCCCAGTTTTGTTTATACACAGCCTCATTGGTAATAACAGACTACACCAGTAACAACCTGTCAGCGCATTAAGTACTATGGAAGTCGGTTTGAAAGTACACCCTTTTATATTGCACTGTGACAAATTCGTGGAGAATTCCAGTTTTGTTTTGGCTTGAAAGAATAAAATCTGTCATTACCTTGATCAAACTGTTTCTGAATGTTGTCTTGGTCTGTTTTGTTCCCACTAACACGATACAAGCCTTCAGTACATAATCCTTAGAAGGGGAGGAAAAAGAAAACAACATTCAAAAACAAGTTTATATACTATACAGCAAAGCACATCCAATCATAATTGGATAAAATAATAAAAAAAGTTTAAAAAATAAATGAAAAATAAAACTCAGAAACCAAGGTATACAACTCTTAAGTATCAAAAAAGTAACATGTTACCCCTTATACTGATACCACACTGTTAAAATACAAAATGTTAGCAGTCTGTCAAGTCCAGTGTTCCATTTAATATGGATCACTGGAAACCATATTGTAGGATAACAACAACCTGACTGCAGGCACTTGTTGAAAATTACTCTCCTCTCTACTACACTGGTGTTATTTGCCTGTTTATAATTATAAAATCTTCATTGTGGGGGTTAGTATCCACAGAGCTTACATTTTCTAAAACTTTTCATAATTTGGGCTTAGCATCTTAATATGGCAAGCAATAAACCAGTAAACTACTCTGTAGAAAAATCAAGTATTTGTAATTAATTCCTGATTTTTAAATTCCATGACGTAACACACTCCTGTATAAGCCAAGCACTGAATCTTCTAACACACTTTCCCTTTTACCATTTATATTTTATAAACTTTGCACATGTTTCTTCTCACTCCTTTTCTGAAGTAAATTACCACATCACTCAAAATTCTTTCTTTAAAGGACTGGGGAAGAGGGGGAAAGGAGAAGGGTGTTAATAGGCAGAGGTTCTCCAGGCTTCTTGTTGTTACTTAGCCTTAATATGCATTCTAGTCATCATAATTACAGCAGGCATTCTAGGTAAACACACCTTTATTATGCACATGCACACTTGCTCACTCCAGTAATTACGCTTCCTATCACACTGCTGTCTTTTTTGCCCACAGCTACTGACCAAACAAAAGCATCCATCCTGCTAATCACACCATTATTACCCAAGACCTTTTAATTTGTTCATTTAGAACCCATTAAGGAATTACAGTTCCGTAATTCCCCAAGTTACTTTTATAGGTGCAAAATTATCTATACAGCAGTACATGGTTCTATTTAAAAACTCACAACTCAACTCAATCCATAGCTCCTCTGTCATGTCACTGAGTGTGCCTTTCAAGTTACCAAGAATCACTAGGAATCCTACTACAATGCTCAAAGTAAAGAAAGCACTTAACTGCTTCATACTGCTGCGAAATTTATACCAATTAATTTGATATCGACTCTTCTAACTCAAGTCTTCCTTCTTAGTCCTTGATTATTCATATGTCTCTTCACTGGCTGCATCACAGATATTTGAGTAAGCCTTTATAATTAGGTGCCACAGGGTGAATAGTGGTTTCAATGGTTTCTAGACCTGGAAAGGCTTTCATATCTGTCTTCAAAAGAATGTCTTGAATGTACTACATTCTGTCACCTACAGAAACACTTTGCATTCCTCTTCCACAAGATGTAAATAAAACAAACAAACAAACAAACAACAACAACGAAATCACTGCTAGGTAAGACTAAGCTAGGATTGAGATTCTCTTTGTTTAGTCTGAGAGAATTCTCAGCTGGAGATCCTATAGCCCCAGGGTAGTCCGTGTTTTTTTCCAACTACTATTCAAATTCTTTCTGCAGAACAGGAATTGAATGTGCTGTGACAGCCATTTCTGAGAAGTCTGATCAAGCCACTGGTTAGAAGTGTGTAAACCTTGAATACTTGAACTGGGCTGCTCCAGAGAGAGAACTCTATTGCACTATCTAGGTTAGTTTGGTTTGTTTCTTCCTATTTCATCAGTCAGTAGGTAACTTTTTTCTCAGATCAGCACAGCTCTGAGAAACATAGACAACTTACAGTACTCAGAAGCTTTTCAGGTTAAGCAAGGAGATGCCTACTGAATTAAGGCACTGCCCAAAACCAGCAAAGTGCTGCAATTCTGAGTTAAACTAAGTTTCTCTTTTGAACTCCTCAAGCAAAGCTATTTTTTCTTCCTTGTATACTCTAGAAAGAAACACTTCATGAAACAGTTGGTCAACTGTCATTACACTGTTTCTCTAAGGCACACAAGGAGGCATGTTTAAACTGTTTGCATACATATAGAAATCTGAAAGGATAATTTCTATGTAATGTTTCAGTTCTCTCTGTTGTCTCTGCAATACTTGTTACATCAAGTGTCAGACACTCCAGTTGACTAGTGTTAGCTTTTAAACATCTTGCATATATCAGTATAACCACACTGAGAGAGAGAGTGTGCAACATCTGTTTTTTCTTGATGGCTTTTTAAGATTTCAGTTCCCTCATCTGCAAGCCTAGTGATTACTGGGTTTTTAACAATTTTTATCTGTGCTGTCATTCTGCTTCCTTTCTGGTCCAGTTGTAATTTTCAAGATATCCTTATTGGACACAATGGCTCTTGTAACATTATAGATCATAGAATCATAGCATGATCCAGGCCCAAAGGGACCCCTGGAGGTCATCTGGTCCAGCCCCGCTGCAGTCAGCAGGGACATCCCCACTAGACCAGGTCACCCAGGGCCCCATCAAGCCTCACCTTGAATGTCTCCAGGGAAGGGATCTCAACCACCTCCCTGGGCAACCTGTTCCAGTGCTCCACCACCATCATAGTAAAGAGTTTGCTCCTAACATCCAAACCATCAATTTATTTGCTTCTCTGTCCTGCTAGTTTTACTATACCTTTAGGTTTAAAGAATTAGATCATTCTTATTTTACATCAAAAATAGCCTATATTTACTTCAAGACAGAGTTCATCTCCTTTGGCTAGGCTACTCCTTTACCAAAGTAGCTCCTACGGCTTAAGAAGTTCTCTTCCTGTGCCTTTTTTGTGTGCTGTTTTTTTTCTTAAAAAAAATTTCCTCTTACCAAGTAGTCACATTTCTAATCTTTCCTAGTACCAGTTTTTAAAAATTATATTACTTCCCTCAATCACATTTTTTCTGAGTTAATCAATTTAGTGTCCAGTTTGGGGCTCTCCAATTCAAGAGAGACTGGGAACTGCTGGAGAGATTCTAACAGTGAGCCATGAGGATGATCAGGGGACTTGAGCATCTCCCCTATGGAGAGAGACCTGGGGCTGTTTAGTCTGGAGAAGAGAAGGCTGGGAGGGAATCTAGTAAGTGTCTATAAATATCTGAGGGATGGGTGTCAAGTGCATGGGGCCAACCTCTTTATTACTGTGCATCACTGAAAAGAGATTAAGACGAGAAACGATGGATGCAAACTGGGACATAGAAGGTTTCACCTCAACATGAGGAGAAACTTCTTTACACTGAGGGTGACGAAGCAATGGAACAGCCTGTCCTGGAGGGTTGTGGAGGTTCCTTCACTGGAGACTTTCAAAACCTGCCTGGATGCATTCCTGTGCAGACTACCCTAGGTGATTCTGCTTTGTCAGAGAGGTTGGACTCAATGATCTATGGCCGTCCCCTCCAATCTCTAATGTTCTGTGATTCAGTTCCTCTTCATACAAGACTTACTGTCATATACAGCATCTTTTCCAACTATGTACTCCAAGACAGACTGACCCTCATTGCAACCAGTATTGAAACTGTCTGCATACCATGGAATTGAGACTCAACAGCATGAATTTTTTTTCCCCATATCACACTCATAATTCTTTGGTTTTTCTTGCTTGACAGCAAGTTCTAAAAGATGAAGTTTTCAGACAGCTGTCCATGATGATTTTTAAAACCTTTTCCCAAGTGACAACAGCTATACCAATACTTAGCCTACTGAAATGTCATACACTATCTGCCAGCTTGATATCTGTACCCACGTTTCACTATCACTGTCCAGTCTTTGTTAACCACAGCAAGTCTGTCACTCTCCAGTCTAATTCCTTTCCCTGCAGTGTTAAATGAAGCATTTCAGATATTCTCCACTACAATAGCCATCATTCCCACATTTACCTTTGTACATTTTGTGAACCATTATGTAATTTTATTCCACAGACCAATCTCTTCTCAACCCCTCTGTTACTCAGGCTACACAAGACTAAAAGAACTGCTACCTTACTGACCCAGAAGGACAATTGCTACACACATCTAGAATATATAGAATTACAGAGTTAAAAATCCAAACTATTTTCAAGTGCCTAACACTAAATTTCCTTTTATAAGGTACATTTAATGTATTCTTATCTGTGCATATTAACACTGGTATTTAAAGGTCTGTGACATTTGATCCAGAACTAATTGAAATGTGCAATAAAAAGCAGTACAAGAAAATAATCTGTATTTTCAGAAATACTCAAAAAGCAGGAAGCTCTCCTCCAATGCTGAATTAACATTCTATAATTTACATTAACCAATTATTAAACAAGCTCTCACTTCAGGAATTGTCACTCAATCACATGTCATGGCCTGTTTTTGTAAAAAGAATAAACACTTCAAATAACATGGCATGTCACACATGCATAGGGAAAGGTAACTGTATTCTTCATCAAAAATGGGTGACATCTGAAGATACACTGATTTTCCAGGCATATTAGCTGTTAGGTCACTTTGGGAATGGAGAAAACAAGGCAAGTAAGAGGAGTGCCATACCGTACTGTAAATACTCTATAAAAGAAATTGACATCTCGGTCCTATCTGCATTGTTTAGGAATCCTTTACCTAATTCCCATGATGTTTCCTTTGAAGAGATACCTTAATTAGCAGTACAGCTCAAGTGCACAAGTGTTAACAAATATTTCTGAACAGAATTGTTTACAGTTCTCAGTGCTTCTCACACACTAATAGATTTATACATGTGCTCATCCTCCATTCATCTGGTAGCCTGTTTCCCCCTCAAGTCTGAACTGGGTTTCATCCCTGTTGACTAATTACAAAGTTGCAAAACAAACTTCTGTACCCTTTCCTAACTACTGAAACCTGTTCTATGGCACTTTTAAAGGGAGCCTGAGGAGGTCATCTACTCCAATCTTCTACTCCAACAAAGGTAAACACTGAATTCAGATTGGGTTGCTTATCTAAATTTGATCTTAAATATTTCCAAGGTAAATTTGATCTTGAATATTTCCAAGGACAGAGAGCCTTCGGGCAACCTGAACCAGCGTTTGAATAATCCTCAGAGTAAAGTTGTCCTTTCTTTGTAGTTGGAACCCCACATTTTAATGATCACTGTCTCTAATCCTCCTGTCACATACTTCAGATTGGCTGCACTTTCCCAGTAACCTATTCATAGGTATGCAAAGGCACTTTTGGGTGCCTCAGCCTTCTCCTCTCCAAGCTAAACAAACCCACACGTCAGGAGTTATAGTCTCTCATCCTCTTCTGCTAGACTCAATCAAGTTTGTCAAGGTCCTTCTCATAGTATTTTGGAAGAGATCTAATGAGTAAGGGAAAAACAAATAATCACTACTGTTGCTCTAGTACCTAAGCTTCCATTGAGATATTATGACCAAAAAAAA
>WBNM01031207.1:22154-38599 GCA_013399055.1 Ramphastos sulfuratus | reverse complement strand
ACAGGTTGCCCAGGGAGGTTGTGGCTGCTCCCTCCCTGGAGGTGTTCAAGGCCAGGTTGGACGAGGCCTTGAGTGACCTGTACTAGTGGGAGGTGTCCCTGCCTATGGCAGGGGGTTGGAACTAGATGATCCTTGAGGTCCCTTTCAACCTTACCATTCTATGATAAACAGAATGAAATGCAATTTACACCAAACTTTTCAGAATCACATGATTTAAACCCAAAGCAAAAATTAAAAACATACTGTATTTTTTTAAATAACGTACTATCATTCAAGATAAATAACTGTTTCCCAAAGTATTGTAAATTTGAGAACATTAAAATCAGTCAACAATATGCGCTGAACAGCATACAAACAGTACTTTGAACTAGTGGCANCAAACTTCTGTACCCTTTCCTAACTACTGAAACCTGTTCTATGGCACTTTTAAAGGGAGCCTGAGGAGGTCATCTACTCCAATCTTCTACTCCAACAAAGGTAAACACTGAATTCAGATTGGGTTGCTTATCTAAATTTGATCTTAAATATTTCCAAGGTAAATTTGATCTTGAATATTTCCAAGGACAGAGAGCCTTCGGGCAACCTGAACCAGCGTTTGAATAATCCTCAGAGTAAAGTTGTCCTTTCTTTGTAGTTGGAACCCCACATTTTAATGATCACTGTCTCTAATCCTCCTGTCACATACTTCAGATTGGCTGCACTTTCCCAGTAACCTATTCATAGGTATGCAAAGGNAAACAATCAGAGTATCAGAATACTCTCCTTACATGACAATTCTTAAAAAAAACACAGAATTTATGCTTTTAGTAAGTTAGCAAACACTTCAGCTTCAAAAATTATCTGTTTTGCTGCCTACATTTAGAAAACAATGAGTTGTGTCCAAAAAAGTTTTTTAAAAAGGATCCAGTGTATTAATAATTAGCNCACACGTCAGGAGTTATAGTCTCTCATCCTCTTCTGCTAGACTCAATCAAGTTTGTCAAGGTCCTTCTCATAGTATTTTGGAAGAGATCTAATGAGTAAGGGAAAAACAAATAATCACTACTGTTGCTCTAGTACCTAAGCTTCCATTGAGATATTATGACCAAAAAAAAACCAAACCACTCCAGTCTGACTCCCTGCCTCATCATTCAGTTTTTGTCCTTTCCTTGCTACTAGCTGTACAGCCCTGTTCCCTGCCTTGCACTTGGTTCGATGTGTGTTTGAGCCTTAATTTACCACAGCTGCAACACTAAACAGCAGGACCTTGTCTATTTTTGCTTTCCAAGGCAGTGAACTCTACTGATTCAAAGATGTCTGACAAGCATTCAAAAGGAAAGTGGCAGAAGCATATAGCAGGAGAGGATCTTACTGCCTGGTAAACGTTCCTTATGATACTACCCCCAAAATGCCAGGTCTCAGGTGGTCAAAGTGGGTTGCCACTCTTGCCCCATGCTGTTCTTTCTGTCCAACAGAACAAACTCCAAAATCTTCAAACTCTCCCGAGCCCTTTGAACACAAAGGAAGACAACCCAGCTTGGATTTCCGGATTTTGCAGCCACTATGAATATACTTCAATGCTTTACCAGACTTTTTACCTCAAAAGGCACTGCTGACTCATTCTCTTTGCCTATTTCTACCCAGTTCTCATTCTCTGGAGACAAACTTTGCATTATCTATATACTTTTAATGTCAAAATCTGGCCTTATGGCAGATTCAGTGTAAAAGACCTGGGTGAAAGGAAAATACGCAGAAGGCAATACTCTTTTAGTTAAATTAGTTCTGGGATTGTAAGTGTAACAGCATTACAAAAGGGTATAAATATCAAAAGCAGGAATTACTGTACATATACAGAGTACACAATTTTAAATTTCACCTATAGCTCTCCACAGAGACCATGTGAAACATTAAAAGAATTGTGGATTTGTCAAATCCATTCCTCGTTCATTCTTTATTCTATTGTCTCAAACACTGAGTAACTGTATTATTAAATTACATATTGTTTTATTAAGTTTCTTTTCCCTTGTTTCATGTAGAATTAACACTATATTCAGGCTACTACTTTTCAATGAAGTACAGAATCTAAATTTTCTTGTCAATGAAGCACAAGGATATCAATATTCCACAATTATTTTCTTTAAGATATTTGAAAACTGAAANCTAGTGGGAGGTGTCCCTGCCTATGGCAGGGGGTTGGAACTAGATGATCCTTGAGGTCCCTTTCAACCTTACCATTCTATGATAAACAGAATGAAATGCAATTTACACCAAACTTTTCAGAATCACATGATTTAAACCCAAAGCAAAAATTAAAAACATACTGTATTTTTTTAAATAACGTACTATCATTCAAGATAAATAACTGTTTCCCAAAGTATTGTAAATTTGAGAACATTAAAATCAGTCAACAATATGCGCTGAACAGCATACAAACAGTACTTTGAACTAGTGGCATGCAAAACATCACAAAAAAAAAATATTACTAACAAAACACTCAAGCTACAAACTTTCCAAACTCTTTTTACACTAACAAACATTTTTTACACTTAAAAAAATTACATTCAACAGGTATTTTTACATGGTACTGCAATGTAAAATTCAAGCCAACTTTGTTGGTTAAATACTAAATTAACCTTCTGAAATCTGCATTCCTCTATCTCAAACAAACAATCAGAGTATCAGAATACTCTCCTTACATGACAATTCTTAAAAAAACCACAGAATTTATGCTTTTAGTAAGTTAGCAAACACTTCAGCTTCAAAAATTATCTGTTTTGCTGCCTACATTTAGAAAACAATGAGTTGTGTCCAAAAAAGTTTTTTAAAAAGGATCCAGTGTATTAATAATTAGCAGAGGATTTTAATACTATGTCATATAGTACTTCTATACAACTTTCTTTGTAAATCATTACTTCTATATAAAACAGCCACNCCCTCTCCAAGCTAAACAAACCCACACGTCAGGAGTTATAGTCTCTCATCCTCTTCTGCTAGACTCAATCAAGTTTGTCAAGGTCCTTCTCATAGTATTTTGGAAGAGATCTAATGAGTAAGGGAAAAACAAATAATCACTACTGTTGCTCTAGTACCTAAGCTTCCATTGAGATATTATGACCAAAAAAAACCCAAACCACTCCAGTCTGACTCCCTGCCTCATCATTCAGTTTTTGTCCTTTCCTTGCTACTAGCTGTACAGCCCTGTTCCCTGCCTTGCACTTGGTTCGATGTGTGTTTGAGCCTTAATTTACCACAGCTGCAACACTAAACAGCAGGACCTTGTCTATTTTTGCTTTCCAAGGCAGTGAACTCTACTGATTCAAAGATGTCTGACAAGCATTCAAAAGGAAAGTGGCAGAAGCATATAGCAGGAGAGGATCTTACTGCCTGGTAAACGTTCCTTATGATACTACCCCCAAAATGCCAGGTCTCAGGTGGTCAAAGTGGGTTGCCACTCTTGCCCCATGCTGTTCTTTCTGTCCAACAGAACAAACTCCAAAATCTTCAAACTCTCCCGAGCCCTTTGAACACAAAGGAAGACAACCCAGCTTGGATTTCCGGATTTTGCAGCCACTATGAATATACTTCAATGCTTTACCAGACTTTTTACCTCAGAAGGCACTGCTGACTCATTCTCTTTGCCTATTTCTACCCAGTTCTCATTCTCTGGAGACAAACTTTGCATTATCTATATACTTTTAATGTCAAAATCTGGCCTTATGGCAGATTCAGTGTAAAAGACCTGGGTGAAAGGAAAATACGCAGAAGGCAATACTCTTTTAGTTAAATTAGTTCTGGGATTGTAAGTGTAACAGCATTACAAAAGGGTATAAATATCAAAAGCAGGAATTACTGTACATATACAGAGTACACAATTTTAAATTTCACCTATAGCTCTCCACAGAGACCATGTGAAACATTAAAAGAATTGTGGATTTGTCAAATCCATTCCTCGTTCATTCTTTATTCCATTGTCTCAAACACTGAGTAACTGTATTATTAAATTACATATTGTTTTATTAAGTTTCTTTTCCCTTGTTTCATGTAGAATTAACACTATATTCAGGCTACTACTTTTCAATGAAGTACAGAATCTAAATTTTCTTGTCAATGAAGCACAAGGATATCAATATTCCACAATTATTTTCTTTAAGATATTTGAAAACTGAAAAGAAACACAAATTAAAATACTGCTATTACTAGAGTTGAAAGTAGTCAAGACTTATATTTATTAAATGGCAAAACTTTGCTAATATCCATAATATTAATTTGATGTCTCCTCCTTTGCTCTCATCAGACCCATCTGGAGTACTGTGTACAGTTCTGGAGCCCCCAGCACAGGAAGGACATTGAAGTGTTGGAGTTGGTCCAGAGGAGGCCACAAAGATGATCAGAGGGTTGCAGCAGCTTTGCTATGAGGACAAGAGTTTGGGCTCTGCAGCCTGGAGAAGAGGCGGCTTCGAGGACACCTTATAGTAGTCTTTCCAGTATCTGAAAGGGGCCTACAGGAAAGCTGGGGAGGGACAAGGGGCAATGGGTTTAAACTGTCAGAGGGAAGATTTAGACTGGATGTTAGGAGGAAGTTGTTTACTGTGAGGGTGGTGAGACACTGGCACAGGCTGCCCAGGGAGGTTGTGGCTGCTCTCTCCCTGGAGGTGTTCAAGGCCAGGTTGGACGAGGCCTTGAGTGACCTGTACTAGTGGGAGGTGTCCCTGCCTATGGCAGGGGGTTGGAACTAGATGATCCTTGAGGTCCCTTTCAACCTTACCATTCTATGATAAACAGAATGAAATGCAATTTACACCAAACTTTTCAGAATCACATGATTTAAACCCAAAGCAAAAATTAAAAACATACTGTATTTTTTTAAATAACGTACTATCATTCAAGATAAATAACTGTTTCCCAAAGTATTGTAAATTTGAGAACATTAAAATCAGTCAACAATATGCGCTGAACAGCATACAAACAGTACTTTGAACTAGTGGCATGCAAAACATCACAAAAAAAAAATATTACTAACAAAACACTCAAGCTACAAACTTTCCAAACTCTTTTTACACTAACAAACATTTTTTACACTTAAAAAAATTACATTCAACAGGTATTTTTACATGGTACTGCAATGTAAAATTCAAGCCAACTTTGTTGGTTAAATACTAAATTAACCTTCTGAAATCTGCATTCCTCTATCTCAAACAAACAATCAGAGTATCAGAATACTCTCCTTACATGACAATTCTTAAAAAAACCACAGAATTTATGCTTTTAGTAAGTTAGCAAACACTTCAGCTTCAAAAATTATCTGTTTTGCTGCCTACATTTAGAAAACAATGAGTTGTGTCCAAAAAAGTTTTTTAAAAAGGATCCAGTGTATTAATAATTAGCAGAGGATTTTAATACTATGTCATATAGTACTTCTATACAACTTTCTTTGTAAATCATTACTTCTATATAAAACAGCCACTTCAATTTACTTAAAAAAAAAAATCAAAACTGAATTCTAGTTCCCCTGCTAAATACACTTCCATAAATTTAAACCTATTGGAAAACCAATACACTTTAAAAATCCATTTTATGAGACATAATACAATTACCTATTCAGTCCATCAGAAGAAAGTAACAAAACCTCCAGAACAACTGTACTGTCAAAACTTTCTTTTGGAAGCTCAGAATTGAAAATAATTACCCTTGTCAAAAGTCAATCTATGTAGTTTCCCCAGTAAGATAACAGTATAAGAAAATTAGATTTCCTGAAAACATTACATATTTACACCAAAATGTTTAGAGGAAACCTTGATAATTCACCATTATCAAGTTACATAGCTGAAAGATAAAAATTCTTTACATCATCTTATTCAATGAAAGATCTCTGACAAGCAACCAAAAAGATGACTCACCCTACTATAACGTTGCATTAAAAAATTAAAGGCTTGGATACAAAAAAGGCTTTCCCATAATCATGAACAATGTGTAAACATATAAGTAAAGTTATGATATTTAGCCAGGCTTTCCTCATTCCTTTTCCAGATGTGACAGTGTCATTAAATTTAAGATAGTCTGACATGGTATTGTACATTTTTTTTTAATTAATAGGTTCCAAGAAGACAAATTATTATGTGCTGTTACTGACTTGTATTATTAGTACCACAACGGTACATGCAAATACAGAAATGAAGATTTTGATAGACACTTAGTCATCTCATCTACCTAACCTACTTACTAGATTTAGATCTGCTCAAGTATCAACCACTTTGCTCTGTTAGTTTCTACTTATAATTTCAACTAGATGCCAAAGGGATTCAAGCCCTAGGTTATCTTTCAAAATCAGAGATTATTTGACTCTGTAAATCTAAAGCAGTTCATAATAGAACTTCTTATTGGAAAATATCAAACTAAACAGAAACAAACAGAAAATACCTTTATCTGTAGGTCTTGGCTTAGGATCCCTTATCCCTTATCAATTCATATGTCCCCTTCAAAATAAAAATCTGTTGATTTATAAAAGGCTGGAACTTTTTAGCTCCTGGTTTTACTTTACATTTTCCACATTGTCCCTGTTCTACTGGTGCACTTTTTTTTTTTCCTTGCTGGTTTGGGTTTTTTTGTGAAGAAATTTCAGAACAGTATGGTAAAACAAAAATCTACATGCTTTCAATTCTTAAAGGTTTATGGTGGACTATGAATCTTCAAAGACACTTTCTGATATTATCTTCTCATCTAAGCATTCAAAACAAAGCAGTAAACTGGTTTTTCACACTGCATACCTTCTAGCCCCAGTCACAATTTAGATGAGTGGGTACAAAGCAACATTCTGTATAATTTCATGAAGCAGAGTTTGGGAACATTAAAAATTAAGATGAGCCCTTGAAGGTGTGATTAATCTCAAATTCACAAAAAACCTACAGTTCAGCCACAATGCAAACTACATGTAATGATACCGAAGGGAAGAGGCTGAGCTCCTCAAAACTACCTTAAAAGGAAAAGCCAAACAATATGTCTCCTGTAAGAGAAATATAGTGAATAGCCTCATTCAAGAAGATTTGAAAAAGACTGCACTACTTGATTTAAAAGACAATGATAACAAAGGTGCACATTTAGTTCAGATAGCAGACTGACAGCTGCTAAGAGACACCTAAAGGTATTGGATGATTATCCAGGGCCAAGTAGCTGACACAACAGCTCTGTCAAATGGGAATGTTACCATTCTGGACTTCAGCCTGAAGCCAATAGATCCTGACTTGCCTTCTGCAGACTGATCATCTCTAAAACAGCATTTGTGAAATTTTCTCTCAGACAGACTCACATCACTGACTTTGGGACTACCAGCAGAGAATTTGAAGGCCATGCAAGTGAACATCCTCTTTTAAAGGCAACAAATATATTCTATTAAACACTGTTTTAAACTCAAAATATAAAAATAATACATAGAAAACCAAGATTTCCACAGGTAAATATGGAAGTTGAAAAGAACAACAAAAGCTACTGACACACCAAGAGTGGAAGTTTTGTTCTGTCTCCATTAAGTACGTAACAGAAATAGCATGACAACCACTGTCTTTACAGCCACGAAGTACGCAGAGGGCACAGTATTTGTGCAGCTTACACATACGGCCAGAATGAAAATTCTCTAGCTTTCAGTAACTGCATAGCAGCATCCCAGGACAAAGTAACATACATAATCAATCAGCTGAAGGAAAAGCAGTATTTCCTGAGTCATCGCTTCTGAGAAGCTCCTTACATTTTTAATACCTTGGCAGATTAACCAAACATCTTATTGTTTAGACAAGCCATTAGAGGAGCATAATAGTGTTAAACCTTTCAGGTGCTTGCATTAATTGACAGCTATGAGGAGAAAGAGAAAAAGAATCATGTTCCCATACTATTACAGTTCACAAGCTGGTGAAAATCCTTTGGGAGAAATACCAGACTTTATTTTCTAAACTTACAACTAAAATCAACAGATACTAGACAACATTACCGTTAAGCAAACACAATCTTATTTAGAACTGAATTTGTAAATCTGTTGTTTGAAAGTATTCTTTCAAAGACAAACATGATCAAATTTAAGACATTCTATATTCTACAAACTCTTTTAAAAGTCATTTGGTCTTCATTGCTGGTAAATGTTTTATATAGCTACACATAGTAGCTGTTCACGCCAGTACTACACCTTGCCTTTTGTCCTTCCCCATTGTTTTTTTTTCCCCAGACTGAAGCAGGAAAAGCAAAAGAATGAAGGAAGAAAATATGGTTCTTACCTTTGGGCAAGGAAACATAGGAAGGTGAAGGTTAAAGACAGATTTATACTAACACTTCTCACTCCCAAAAGATCAGTGCCTGAGGTTTCACCTCATTTTTTGATTGCAGTAATGCAGGATATAAGTCTTCAAACACAGCTACTAGGTTTACCACCAGTAGTGGTTCCTCTGGAAACACTCACAGATGGCAATAAAAACTGAATTTTAGTGAAAATCTTTCAGTTTTACTCTTGCTCTAACTGTTACTGTCATCTTACAGCTATAACTGTCTTACAAACTAAGAAAATAGTGAAAAAAGTGATCTTTTATTTTATGGTAAACAAGACTTCACTGAAGACACCCATCAAAAGATGGTCTTGCTCATGTTTCAGCTGCAGTTTCATCCTCATCTGCTTCAAAACCAGCAATATAGCATTTATGCAACTTCAGAGTAAGAAAGACTTACACACTAACCAAAAACTGGTGTATGTCATCTTTAAAAGTAACACACAAAAACAAAAAAAAAAAAAGCCAAACAAAACTCAGTCATAGGTCACTCCTAAATCTCAAAAGAACTTCCCATTCCTAAATATTGTCTTCTGTTGGATGAGCACGATCATTCTAATCGCTTCATGGTCATGGAGTAAGCAGGTTGAAAGCAGGGACAAGCACACAACCAGGGAGCCAAGGCGAAGAGAATCAATACTATAGTGTGAGATTTCACTCTACTGCAAACACATGTATGTCACTAATTTATGTGAAACTGGAAATCTGCAAGTCAAAACATTTATGTAGAATTACACATAATTTAGCAACAAAAATACTTCTGTCTCTGTAACAAGTTAAAATGCAAAACTAAGTTTACCAACAAAATAGACAAAGTTGACTTAATTAAACAAGATGGAGTAACTGCTTTCTGCAACTAGAAAAAGGAGATTTCAAAGCTTTTTAATATTCAAGGTAAAATACAGCGGCAACAGTGAGACATGTGAGACTGGAATGCTGTTTGGTGAGAAGTCATCTGGCACTAGAAAGTGATGTAAATTTTTTAAATTACAGGAAACAAATTATAAACTTTGAACATCTGTCAAAAAGAAGTTAAACTTGTATGTAAATAAAGACAAAAGAGCATCACGCATAAAGCACGCAATTTAGAAAACGTATTCTTTTAAAATGTGCTTTTCCCATAATCATTTATTTACAGGATAAAATTCCAAAAGTGCTTTAGAACAGAAAAGGAGAGGCTTTACTCATTATGCAAAGTTCCTTCAATAGTTCTCCTATCTTACCTGCATCTTCAATGAATTGCACACATTTTTCAACAAACAGAGGTATCGGTTTCTCAGGTGTAACCAGATCCTGCAGGGGCATCCCAAAGTAATTACTTTCCCAGTTTCTACGGATTGGAGGATTGAATGTCTTAGTTTTCTTTTTCGGCTACAACAAAACAGAGTATTTTAAGTGATATTCAAGTAATAAGTCATCTAACACACACTGCAATCATTTGTGAAAAGAAACAGATCACACATCTAGCGGACATTAAAATGCCTCTATGGCAAACTGAGTGGAAATAAATGCACATTTAAAATAGCATAAAGCATATACAAAGCACTCAACTTCTACTAGATTTGGTCACTTTCATGCCACATTAGGAACAGAATGACCCAATGCCCCAATAACTGAAATACTGTAGGAAAAAAACACCCAAACCACAGTACTGGCCAGAGTGCTATGACAAGCCTTTACATACTAACTTTTAGCATCACTAAGGAATCTGCATGGATTATGCTTGAATCACACCTCAATAGAAATTATTTTAAAAAGCTTGTGAAGTGTCATATTACAAACCTCTTCCCCCCCAAAAAAAACTCCAACCCTGATTGTCTTCTGTATACATCTTATTAAAGATACTACATAATCTATATTGCAGCTATGGTAGAAACATGATGATATAGAACACACAGCCTTTTAACACATAGAATTTTAGTCAAAAGGAGTTTTGCACCCAGACCTAGTAAGAGGGTAAGTTTCAAAAGGAATTTTCTTCATTAGTTTGATTTTCATTTTTTTTTCCCTCAAGACTTTTATTCAGTTCAACTGAAAAAATCCTTTGGATGATTACAAGGATTATACTCTATTAGATTACTGTGTTTTATCTCAGAATGTTGATGAAAATATTCAGAGACTGCTATATAAAGTGGTTAATCAGCTGTACATTGTCAACTAAATATGGAAAATTAAAATCACTCTTAAAATTTAGCATTTTATCCTTAAGTTTATATAGAGCAAGAAGTTAGTTGAAAGCAGTTGTATTTTCATACAAAATCTCTCCAGTTAACATCGAGAAACAAAAAAACAGAAGAAAAAAAAAAGCATAACAGCCACATTTAAATTTAACATAAGGTTTCTAGGTTTCTAGAACTTTTATAATTTATAATAAGAGTACACCTCAATTAGCTATTAAAAAAAGGAGTTAAATCCCTAGACTTTTGTACCAAAGGCACTTAAGTCAGCCATTCAGACTACCTTGAACTTCAAGTTGGCAAAATATCTACTAATGATTGACTTGCCCACTGGGAATAAAAGAAATGAAGTTGAGCTCTATGGGGAAGCGGAAACTACAGCCTAAAGAACATTTCTTCAGCCATCACCCTTCATCACCTGTGGTACTCCTTCACTTGATTAAAGATACCCATTAATCAAAGCCTTACAATAATCTTATTAAACAATTAAGACTTTTTATGTGGAATGTCTCTTTGTGCCTCTTGAAATCAGTAACAGAGTATTGTGACTAACTACCATAAGAGCACGCAAAAAAAAAAAAAGCTTAAGTTTCAAATTTGAGATTTCTATAAAAGGTTTAGTAGTTATAAATTTAGAAGGAAGGAACATCTGCAGAGGATTCTTCAAAACATTACACAGAAATTACTCTCCAACAATGAATTTTTCCAAGTTTTACATGAATTAATCTAATTAAAAAAAATTGGGGGAGGAGGAAAAAAAAGCTTAGGATGAAACCTGTAGGAAACTTCCATGACTAAGGTATCAATATCTGAGAGTATTCTTTTCAACTCTGCGTAAATTTCATGTATCCTGGATAAGTTATCAATAGTCCCCCCAGTATGTACTTACAGATTAGAAACAGTTTTTTCTTCTTTCCTTCTCAATGTGACAGCCCCCTGAGATTTGAAGTCCCAAGCACTCAAGCCTAGTTCACTGGCCATTTTCTCTTTATCATAAGTATGGCTTAGGGACCTTGGAGATCATCTATTCCAACCTCCCTGCCATGGGCATGGACACCTCTCTCAACTAGACTTGACTGCTCCAGGCCTTATCCAACCTGGCCTTGAACAACCCCAGAAAGGAGGTATCCAACACCTCTGTGGGTAACCTATTCCAGTGTCTCACCACTCTTGTACTGAAGAGTTTCTTCCTAATATCCAGTTTAAAACTACCCTCCCTCAGCTTAAAACCATTCCCCCTTGTCCTACTGCTAGACACATCCAGTTCAGCAGCTGAAGTGGCCAAGATGAAATTAAAGAATGTGTAAAACTCAGTAGAAAAAAAAAAAAAATCTTTGTTAAATGTTGAGCAAAAGATCATTTTAGAGATACCTTCAGTAACACAATGAAAAAAGCAAAGTGATTTTTTTTTCCTCCCAAGGTCTTCAGTGCGCATCCCCACCATCTTAGAATAAATGCAGTAACACTCAGACTGTGTATTTCAGACCAGACAGAAAGACTGTGTGCACCTCTTTGATTAAGACATAATGTTAGTGTAACATAAATAAATATAAACAAATGTTGGGGGTATGAGTGGAAAGCAATCTGTTTAATGGAATAATAAATCAGGATTTAATGGAAATTTTTATTACAATTATAATACTAATGGATGCTACTGTCTGTGTAGAGTATCTGGACATAGCATGAAACATCAAACACATGTCTGCTAAGTCAGAATAAAGAATATATTTTTCTAATAATTGACCTGAGTTTAGAAGAATGGTTCCAAGGGACTGAGATATCAAGTGTGTCATCATACACAAAAAAAACCAAACCAAAAACCCAGAAAGGTTTCTTAGGATAGTCTATCCAAAACAAATTAAAAAAAAGTTTACTCTCCAATTGGAAAGCAAAAAATTCCCTAAAGAAGAATAAACAAACAATCAAATCCCCAAATAAACAAAGGAAAAACACAAAACACAATGAACACCTTTAAGTCCTTTTCAAACTGATCTAGGAGTAGGAGAAGAGATGATTGTTGCAGAACTATTCCATAAAGATGCAAGTAGGATTTCACAAGACAAATTTAAAATAATAATTGTATCTTATTTCCCATTATGTACTATGCCTCTCTCCTGTCCAATATTTATTAAAGTAGCTCTTATGATTTCGCCTTCTTTTGGAGTGAAGCGAGTAAACTCTTCAATGGCAGCAAAAACCAAATTTTCCTGCAAATAACTCTACATAATCTTCTCAAAAAAAATACTGCAAACTAAGCACAAAACTTTAAGGTATTAAATACCCACCATGTTATTTCCCAATCCTACTTATCAAATCCCCTTACCAATGTGCTCCTTAGTCTAGCAAGTCCTTTCTGATCAAGAAAGGTTCCCCTTCTTTTTTCCTCTCACCTCCATCCCACCAGAACTACCATCATAATTTACTTATCAGAGGAAATTCAGCCACTTCCCTGCTTCCCACATGCTTCACTACTGCTTCTAATGTAAAGAAAAATTTTTGCCTGCTTCATTTGCAGTCAGCCCTAGGGCCACAGAGGACAAAGTCAATATTTTTGGGACTATTAAAATATTTCATAAAACCAGACACCAAGAACAGCTTTCATTTTATAGGCTTAATAAAGTATTTCTAATCTCTAATTCATGGCTAGCTGCTCAGAAACTACACAACATATGAATAATGCAGATGATGGTCCCCCACCACTCTCTCATTTTTCCTTTTATGTCATTTTTAGTGTAACAAGCTGGAACTTTAAGTTTTAAACTACAGAGGCTCAAGAAGGCATATGGCTCCAAATATGCATTTTGAGAGTGTTAAATTTGAACAGATGAAACTTCAAAGTACAGCTTTCGATATTTCCTATACTCTCTGTGAGAAAAAAATAATCCACTGCACATTCCAGCCTGAAGTAGACAGTACTTTGCTAAATCAACCAGTGAATTTACACAAGAACAGCTGAATAAAAACAAGTTGGTCTCCCATTTTTCACATTTATCATAGTCTTATTAAAACTGAGATCAACACACATGGGCTATACAGTTCCTGACACTATTTCAGTAATAGTTTCAACATAAAATGTATTGTGTTGAAATTATGAGAGCAAAAAGGTTTAAGCATAGCAAAATAGATATCAAGCCTGTATTACTTATTTTAGAATATAAGTCAAAGGAAAATACATGAGAATTCATCTAGGTGTTAGTGGGTTGTTCTTGCTGAGATACTGAAACAAGTTTTCAGATTGATTTAAAGAAAAAGGCATCTTAAGATGATATTGGTATTAAGCACAATGAAAAGAGTATAACAATCTTCTTTGAAAGCAACAAATGTTATTTGCAAACAAGGTTACAAGGCAGAAGTTTTAAGGCACTGTTTTGTAAGTTTAATTTAACAATACAACTGGAAACTTCAGTCAGAAAATTAAAACCAAACTTTTCATAACAATTGACTGTTGGTCAAAGAATAAAAATAGTGAAGCATTTTCAGAATTAATAACTTTTAAAAACAGCATCTCAGTCATCAGTGGTTAGTTAACTTACTATACTGTTTAAAAGATATGAAAGCAAATCCTAACCACAGGAAGTATTTAAAATAATTTTCTACTATCCCAAAGAAAATATATCCTCAATAATCTTATTCCTACTTTTACACATGTATTAACAAAATAATTCTTCCTAACAAGGCAAAAAGCCTACAGAATGTATTTCAAGATGAGGTTCTGCCTTTCCCTTTACTGAAACATGTCCAGGATATTTGTTGTTCTTGATACACCAGGAAAAATAAAAACTAAAACTAAATTAGACACTCGCCATATCTCAAAAGGCTCACAAAGACAAGAGCTCTAAATCAGATAGTTAAATTTTTATATTAAAAAATGTCATAGTAAAAATAAACAGTAAGGTTATTAATTGTAACTTTTGGAACAGGTATAGGTTTCGAGATCAGGCAGGCTTCCTGTTGTACAGGGAATTACTAAATTAAGACAAGAGTCAAAATTTACTTTTGAGTGTTTAATATGGTAATAATAATAGATAAATATTATTTTTAAAAAAAAAGACCAACATACGTTTCTATCAATCTTGTTTACACCATAAGAACATGACGAGAGCAATGAAAAGCCAAGGAGCATTGTTGTTTGCGTCTTTTATCAGCTCATACACAGTTGCAGCTTTAGGGTTGCTGCATCTATACAATTTCCTGCTGTCCAAGATGTAGGAAAGATTCCTCCAGCAAGATCTTTATCCTCTAGGAGAGCTAACTGTCCTTTCTTGTCCTTTCTGCCTTTTCTGCCTGTTGCTTCCTATTTTCAAACTCATCAAGTTAAACTACAGACATAATGAATTTATTATATGGTCTGCGAGACCACCGCTTTTAAAGAGACTGATGTGTACAAAGAAACAATGATGTCCTATACTGCACTTTTGTATTACATTGCTGAAGTTTCTAATTCAGATAAGCATCTAACTTTAGTTCCCATTTTTGAAAAGGAGATGAATAAGCACATATCTTAGCTCAGCTGGAAAGGCCTAACTTGGCAAAGCAGAAACAGGCAAGGCAAAAGCTGCAAATGAACATTGTACTCTGCCTAGTTCCTCTGAATTTGGCAACGCTGATAAGGAAACAATCAAACATCGAAAGCATGTTGATTCAAGAGAAAATTCACTCTGGAAAATGCATTTAATCTGAGAGATACTTTGTGTAATAACAACAGAAAGGACGAGGTACTTTTCCATGAGAGAAACTTTGATTGAAAAAATTCCATAGGGGTAAAATGGACAAGAATGCCTCTCAACTAGACTCGGCTGCCCAAGGCCTGGACTTGAACATTTCCAGGGAGAAGACATCCACAATTTCCCTAAGCAAATAGCACCCTCATATAGAAGAATTTCTTTCAAAAATCCAGTCTAAATCCACTTTTTCTCAGCTTCAAACCATTCCCCCTTGTCCTACTGCTAGGTGCCCTTACAAAAAGTCCCTCTGCAGCCTTCCTGTAGGATTCATCCAGGTGTTGGAAGGTAGCTATAAGGTCCTCCCAGAGTAGTCTCTTCTCTAGACTGAACAATCTCAACTTCCTCAGCCTAACACAGCCCTCGGATGATCTTTGTGGCCCTTCAAGACTACGCTAGATCAATTCAAAGTTCTCTACTGAAAATATCTATACTTTTCTAGAAGCAAAGAAACTACAATGATCAGTTGATTTTACCAGTCTGGACTAGATAAGGCATCTGATGGTGGCATATAGGAAACTACTGCAACAGGATGATATTCATTAACAAAAAGGACAGTCACAGACTGAAGGGAAAAAGCATGCGCTGGAATACGCGTATAGCATGTACTACATAATACATACATATAGTAGATGCATATTAACGTGCATGTACTATAAACCACCTGTACTACATAGTAGGAAATCATTAGCTGGAAAGGAACAGGCCAAAGTTTCCTAAAGTGACAATAAATACAGTTAAGAAGTTGGACACCCTCACATAACTGTGTCTGGTAGTAAGTTCTACTACGGATCAACAAATGTTGAGATTTTATGATGAACTGCTATGATGCTGTTTCAGTCAGCCTCATTTAAAAAAAAAGTTCATAGAGAATTACAAACCCTTTTTTAATCTTCTAAGACTCAGATCAAGAAGCAGCCATATTCTCTTTATTTGTTCAGAGGTGATAGCCATCACACAAAAAGGAAAACACATTTCAGGGGAAAGGAAAGGTGAGAACCGGACATTACAAGAAGATTCCCTCTCAGTTATTGAAAACAGAGCTCAAGTATTGTTCTGACAGTTTTGACTACCAGGATATAGAAACAAGACCCAAGAACATAAACATGATGTTAGGGACAACAAATACTTCAGACCAAAGCACGCTTACTTAACTGGTCTGTTTTAATTGTTTCATTTCTTCTGGTACTAAGCAATGGTAGAGGACCTTGAAAAGTAATGTTACCTGTTTGCCACAGATTTCTCATTGTTACAACTTCCGGGGG
>WBNM01031207.1:0-22128 GCA_013399055.1 Ramphastos sulfuratus | reverse complement strand
GGGGGGGGGGGCGAAAAATCTAACTTTTGCTTACAAATAGCAACAAGTAACAGAGAACCACAGAATGTCAGGGGCTGGAAGTGTTCTGAGTGTTCTGTCTTTAATAATATGTGCACACAAAAGATTTTTTTCAAAGTTCAGCAGACCAAACTACAACTGTTAGTTTCAGGACTGTAAAAAGGCACTGTTTTTTTCACTGTTTTATTGTTTGTCAAAACTCCCTTTCTCCTTCCTATATATCTAGTTGTCACCTTCTTCCCCTCAATTTTTAACCTGAATCCTACAATCACTCTACACCCATCTTCCGTCTCCTTATCTTCCTGGTGTCAATACCTTTACATAATTTTATCTGGCAAGCTAGGAGAGTGAGGTCTGAAAGCACCAGGACCCTTGGGCAAAGTCATGTCTCATATTTTAAACAAGTTATCTTTAAATGTTTTCTCATTCTAGGTCTGCCTTTAAAACATTTTCCAGAACCCCCAAGAGAAAAGTAGATGCCACTTTAAGAAACTTTCCTTGTGCTTAACTTTAGAACAATTGTCATAACTGGGGGGGGAGGAGGGGAAGCCACCCCCCTCAAAAGCAAATCAACACACCTCACAATAACTTAAAAAAAATTCTAAGCATAAACTGCATAGGTAAATTCTGTCTCTAGACAAAATCTGCTTTGCATAACTGAAAACTCAAGTGCAAAACCCACAACCGATTGTACATAGGAGCATTCTGCAATACCATAAAAGAAACCCACCCAGAAACACCACATTCCTCAAACCAACAAAGATGAAAGGAGTATCAGGAATGTTACATCCTATTTGGTCTTTAAGAAGTAATGGCATACTACAAAGCTGATTTTTTTTTTTTAAACAAAACACAAAAAACCCCACCACAAAACAACCCTGCACCACACACAAAAACCTCCACTTAAGTAAAACGGTCAGGTTGTAATCATTGGCAGAGACAATGATGATCTCAGACTTCAAAAGCCAAGTTTTTCCAAATTAATTTTGCTCAGAAATTTTCTATTTTGTAACCACTATAATTTTAGCAAGAATAGTTACACATGTATATTTCCTTTGCAAACAATTTTGAAAAAGTATCAGTAAGGACTTTAAGAAATATTTAGAAACAAATACAAAAGTAATCTGTAGATAGTGGTGCACTACCATCCGTCACATGGACTACATAAATCTCAACAAGGAAAACATCATCCAAATAATTTTTGAGATTTTGTAATTAAAGACTGCTGGCTGCTCATCTAAAACAACATAGGAAAACATGGTGGGTAAGTTACAAAGACAATAAAATCACATTTCTCTTGCAAAAAAATGTTTTTGATTGCTCAAAATCTGAAGGAGTATGTTACAAAATAGAATGCCTCATCACATGAACTAGAACTAAACACAAAAAACCAAAATGCAAGTCAACACATATAGAAGCCACTACTTACCAAAAGCCGGAAGCACTCAATGTTTTTAGTTTGAATGCTTGCAAACATTTTAGCTATTGTTAAATTTTCCCTATCATTATAATAATTTGTTCTTCTGCTATTAAGAGTTTTCTCTGGCAAAACTGAAAGTTTAAAAAACAACTTGCAAGCTTAAAAAAATAAAAACCAAACCAAACAAACCACCAACAAACCCAAGAGGTATGTTAAAGAAAACTTGAAACAATTCTTGTATTCAAGAATCTTAACCACTAAAAAAAACTGATAACAACCTGAAACTTCTGATTCAGTTTGCCTCTCAACCAGATAAAGCCAAAAGTGCAGGATTTAGTAAAAGTATCAGAGGGTTTCCTGACACAATGTCAAGAAAACAAATCCCACTACACTAGCTCTACATAGTTTAGACATAAATATTGAATTCCAAGGAACTTTCTATCAACACAGCTGAGACAGTAGGAGGATTATGAATACTACATTTCAACTTCTATGTAGTGAGGTTATTTCAAAAGGATATAAATTGGTTTCGATTAAAAAAAAAATTTGTTTCCCAAAGAAAATAATGTCAAAGTATGTTTAACTAAATTATACCCACAAGATATCATTATCTATGGTTATGAGTAAGCCTTAAGAAAATTTAGTGTCATGTAATTCAATTCAGCTTCATAGCTGCCTGCTAGGAAGTGCAATTCAGAATTTAATCAATTAGTAAACTAACTATACTATACTTGAACAAAACTTATTTCTAAATTCTATTTAAGCAGTGCCAGATCTAAGCTAAAAGGGATGTTTCTAAAATGCGTCAAAACACAATATTAAAAAAGTTATTTTTGGTCTCAAAATAAGTTAAAATATCTAACCAGGAATGCATCTGTTCTAATGCTAAACAACAACAACAAAACAAAAAAAAAAATTCAAGACAATGATTGCCAGCCCAAAATTATTATCTTGAACCATAAAGAGTACATACCCAGAATCCACACAACAAAACTACATTGAAAAAACTATTTTAAAAACAGTAAGTTAAAAAAAAAGTGACTAATCAAGTATAAACATCAAAAGGAAACACAGATTTTTTTAAGTTGAAAATCACGTAATTATTCAGAAACCTACACTGGATAGGTATTTTGTTTCCTTTATTTTGTTCGAATAGAAATTTGTACAGGCAGCACAGCTTTCAGCTTGATTATTTGCTTGCCCACACTAGGAAAATGCAACCATCAGTAAAAACACTGTACAAAGTTTCTTTTTCATGCTCTTGGGTTAGAGTTCCAGGTAGACAACTGAGAATTAAAAAGAAACCACTCCTTTCATTCACCAGCCCTAAACTTCATTCCAGCAGCCAGAAGTGCACAAACTGAAAGAACCAGTTCTACACAAGAACTCATAAAGCAGCTTTTTTTTCCCTTTTAATTAAAAGTTACATTTAACAAAAAGAGACTGAACTCTGTCTTCATTTACTCATATGAAGGGAGACTGCACTGGTACTGGTACACACGCACAGGTGAAAAGAATTGAAAATGAGCAACTGTCAGGTAGACAAACCATCTCATTAACTCAGCTTTGCTTGTTCCAAGCAAGACAAAAATCAAATGCTATACCAAAATTTTAAAACACTTGTTTCAAAATTGGGTGCAACTCTTACATATTTTGACTCTTCCCTTCTTAGAAAGCACCAGAAGTTATATATAAAATAAAAATCAATTGACTTACCTTCTTATCTTCCTTTACTTTTTGGGTTTTCTTTTTCATTTTTTTATCATCCAGTTCTTGATCCGATGTAATAGCAGGGTTATCTATGCCACCCTTCCATGTTTCAACAGGTGAAAGCAGTGGGTCTTCTTCACTTCCACGATGCCTTCCTTTCCTTTTAGTTTTAGAGGTGGTAAAAGCCTCATCATCACTTGCATCTGAATGTGTTCTCCTATAGTAAGACTTAGCTTTGCTGAACAAAGTCTTCGACTTATATTTGTATTTTGAAGGCCTTCTTTCCCCGTGACTTTTGGACACCCTATCAGAAAATCCATTTTCTTCCTCACCTTGAGTATTTACAATTGAGTTTCGAACTTTAATGATACGATTCTGAGTATCATCTGGAACAGCATAGATGTCATCTGCAAAGCCCTTATGTTTGAAAATAGTGTCAAGAGGTTCAGCATAGTTGTCAGATTGGTCTATATCTTCTGGTGGTGCTGCAGGCACTCGGGAGGGTTGTTTCCTGGGGTTTTTGCCAATACCTGCCTCAATCGTTTTCAGGAGGTTAGGATCCAGTTTTTTCACATTTGTTCTTGGAACAAGGGGTTTCGGTTTTATTGGAGGAGGCACTTTATGGTTGCGTTCATGGTCATGACAATTGAGTGGTGTACTGTGGATAGGATACTCATTTCCTTCCAAATCCAATCGGTACTTTGAACGGTCACTAGGTGCTGGAAGTAACCTTACATCATCACCAATTGGACTGTAAGGTGGTGGTCCTTCAGTGTCATCCTCTGAATCTGGATAATTATAGTCAAGAGAACCTCCTCTGGGAGATCGTGGAAAGACATCTTCACTTGTATGTGTTGTTTCCCTTGTGCTGTCTGACATGTAAGAACTTTCAATCATATTTTTCTTCTCTAACACATCACTGAAGAACAAAGTGAAAACCTCCGTTTGACGGTGATACTGAGACAACGAATATAAAGCTGTAAACTTAGCAGTAATCTCTGTTGCTATGTGTTCTCCCTCAGTCATGAGTTCCTTGATTGCTTCATTCTCAAAGAAGTCTGCCTGGCTATCAGTAACAGCCACCAGCTGGACAGGAATCGTATCCTGAACTTCAGAAAGAAATGCCCGAAGCATTCCCATGGATGCCTTCCGCTTCGCAGAATAGACCAGAATGTATCCGTGAACAAGTTCGTCTTTCCTTACGCCAATTGAGGAATGATAGGACAATATAGTTATCTGTATCCGACGCCTCTTTTCACCTATTATTTTGTCAAGCATCAAAGAATTATTTTGGCCAGCCTGAGCAGCACTACAGGAGTGAGAGTCGAGGAAGGGTGAAAGAATCAGATCCACACTAAATGGATCACCACACATGGCACACATGACAATTCTTAAGTCAGCTTCTGACAGATCTTTAATGGTAGGAACTGGACTTACAATATCAAAATTGTGTTTAACTGCTTCCAGTACTCCCCTCAGAGCTTGTTTTATTTGGGTCTCATTAAATTTCCGTGGATATGTACCAGCAGGCACATCTACAAAAGGACATTGTAATTTGTTGGCCAATTGCTGTCCCTGATGTCTAAGAATAGGCAGATTCTTACTAACACTGTCCCTCTGGTTAGCCAGTATCAATGTAAATGGAAGATTAGCCATATACTTGTCTCTCCTTATCTGAGATGCTTCAGCCCTTATTTTTGCAATGCATTCCCCAATAAAGTTCAGTGATTCAATAGAGTTAAAAACACAGAAACAACCATGTGGTTTGAAGGTCGAGGTCCACAGCTGAGTGAGCAGGTATGGGGATTTTGCATCAACTGGCCTAAGATCTAGTTCATATATTTTTCCATCTAATGCATATTCATCATCAGTTGACTGTGTCCGAATTTCATTTGCCAGTTCTTGTGCAAGGCCATCTTTGCCCAAAATGAAAAGGTTGACTTTGTCAATGTTGGCACTATCGTGATATAAATTTGACCGGCCATGGTCTAGCTGCAGAAGACTGTTGGCAAGTAACTGCTCTACTTTAATGTCAGTGCAATTTTGGCCACTGAGACAAGTTTCTTTAGTTGGGTGATAAACAAACCCTATGTGTTTAAGCAGGAGAGATTCTCTATCAGGTGCAAGTTTCTGTAAAGCTTTGTATCTAGGTTCTTCACTCAGAACTGCATGAATTTCACTCATTTTATCTGAACTTGGTGTTGCATTAAGATCCAGGTCATAAAACAGCTCTGAATGTTCAAAAAGCATTTCCTGAAACTCCTCTTTGGCTTTTTCAACAATCTCCCTCTGATGCCTACCATACACTTCTTTACTGTCTGCATCAGTAATGTATTTGAATGCCTCATCCTCCACCACAAAACATATAACTTCTTCCCATGGCTGTCCGGGTGAAATGAACTGGATTTTCTCCAGAGTTTTTTTGAATTTCTCCTTCATTTCAACCCTCCTTTTTTCAGATATAAGATGTTGCACATGGTTTTGATAAACTTTTTCTGCCTCTAGCGTGGTGAGAAGGTCAAATGGAATCCTTCTGTCATTCACTTTATCTATATGGTCAGTTTCATCCCAGGGTGTTTTTTCAAGCACTACAAAACAGGACTGGAAGTCAGGCCTTTTCTCCATTATCTTCAAGGCTTCTGACCAGCTCAAGTGTTCAATTTCATCAAGATTTGACAGCAGAGTATTAAGAGCTCTTGGCAATGCATTAATATATTCTTCTTTTCTTTTTCTAATATGTTCCTGCTTAAGTTGCTCTATGTGTTTTGAAAATGTATTTTTGGCCTTTTTTGTTCCTTCCAAATTTATGTACTCTTCATAATCAGGGTGGTTTTTCAGTTTATTACTAACAGTTTTCCAAGTTGCATGATAGTCTCTCACAGTTTGGACAAGCTTTTCAAACTTATCTGTTGCTGTAACAACCAGCTGTCTTTGAGTTTTGTAGGCATCCAGATAGGGGATTATTTTCGGTTTGCCCCGAGTTTTGTCCATCATTTGTACCAGTGCAGTAAAGCATGTTTCAACATTGACATTGAATCTTGCTGAAGTTTCCACAACCACAAGGTTCTTCTTATTTGAAGCAAAGGCCTGAACCTCCCGCAGATAATGATCCACACATTCATCACACTTGGTTGCTGCTATTATTATGGGTTTCTTTGATTTTGAGAGTTGGATATAGAGATTATTCACAAATTTAAGCTGATCATCAAACTTCCTATTGCATCCTTGACTTACATCAATGCACAATAAAAATCCATCTACGCTTAATTTCCCTTCAGGCATTTGTTTTTGCTCAAAGTCTTGCTCCAAGCCTAGCTGGTCTGTGCAAATGTACATGAGTTTTTCTGCTGACTGCAGTTTGGAGGCAGCTGCACGTTTTATGTATGGTTGTAAATTCGTACTCCGATGAGGCAAGAAAGTCTGATCATCAATGAACTCAGTCTGTTCAATTACATGGATTCTGCACTCGATTCCATCCTCGCCACTTTGCGTTACGTCACCCCAGTACAAAAAGTGGTCATTGTTAACAACTCTTCCTCCAAAGTCAATTGTGCTAAGCACAGAGGTATGCTCAGGATAATATTCATCTGCTTTTGAACGAACAAATCTATTGCACAAACAGGACTTTCCAACTCCACAATTACCTTTATCCTTTTCAGTTCCAGAGAGTCCAACAACACTAACAGCATAAGATGGGGGACGTGGCTCTTTGTTTTTTGCCATCATAACTTTCCTTTCATCCTTTTGCAATTATCAAGGTAACTGTATGTGGTTTTCATTCTGGAGAGGTTCCTACAAATGTAAGTTGTATATCCAGGGTTCCAGAAATAGCTTTCAGTTGTTTCTGCCTCAGCTTGTCATCAAGAGTTTCTCAGATAACCAGAAGGAGTAGAATCATTTTCCTAAATAAAACAAAGAAGGGAAGAAAAAAAAATAAATTAAGATTGCAGTGATTGCTTTCCAATATCCATGAGAGAAAAGAGATTTGGAAAAGCATTTTTGCTCACTACGAAATTGTTTTCTTTGCACATGAAAATTTTACAACTACTTTAAATGAAATCTTACACTCATAGTTCATTCATGTTAATACTATTTATATGACAAATTTTAAAATAAACAGGTTTTAGGCAGTCTAATACCAGTTCAACACCTTTTTCTAACAGCTGAACAGTATACAACTTAAAAGAAAAAACAAAACACAGCAAAAATCAACCAAGCAACAAAATACTGAAAATCCCAAATTACTGTTTTCCTCCATAGCTCACAGCATTTTCCATTACGTTACAACAGAAAAATTTGACATCGAATGCAAAATTCATATAAATGTTTCTATTCACACTCATACTTCCCCTAGACAGCATGCTTAGTGGTGTGAATAACACTACTTCCACATGTGTTTGTAGGTTTGATGTTTCAGTAAGGAAACTTTCAAAATAAGAAGCTATAAAACCAGGAAGCCAGGAATGTGTCTCAGCCACTACCTACCTGCAGAAGTAAGCTACTTCACTTGTACAGTAACAGTAAACTGATTCCAAGAAATTTTTCATCTGAATTTTACAGAAAAATACAAGTATTATCATACAGATAGTAGGGACTTAAGACTGAGATTTTAAGATTACAATGTTGTATCATTTCTTCTGTATCTATGAAGAAAATAAAACCTTTACTAACTGTAAAAAGAAACTACGGTACCTACACTCCAACAGAACTATTACAAGATTCCAGTGGTTTTATTGAAGTTGTCATCAAGTGTAACAATTATCACTAACTCTCAGTTATTAATGAGAAGACTTTATTTACATACATAGCAAACAGAAAGATATTTACTGGTTTAGAAGCAATTACATTATGAAAAAAACATACAAAATTGCATGGCTGAATGCCTAGGGCCAAGCAAGTTGTGATCAGTGGCGTAAAATCTAGTTGGGACCTGTAACTATCGGTGTGCTCTAAGAGCCAGTACTGGGTCCAATACTGGTCAACATCTTTACTAATGACTTGGATGATGGGGTAGAGGGTACCCTCCTCAGCAAGTTTGCTGATGACAAAATTAAGAGGAGCGCCTGATACAGCAGAAGGTTGGCTGCCATTCAGGGAGACATCAGCAGGCTGAAAATGTGATCTGACAGGAACCTTGCGTACTGCAAAGTCCTGCGTAACAATTCCAAGTACCAGTGTATGCAGGGATCCCACAGGCTGGAAAGCAGCTTTACAGAAAAGGCTTGTCCCAGTGGACAGTGAGCTAAACACAAGCCACCAACTTGTACCTGTGGCAAACAGTACCTTGACTCTGTTTAATGCAACACAGGGTAGGTGAACCTTCTCTACAGAGTGCTGGTGAGGCCACATCTGATGCACAGGGTCCAGTTCTACAGCACAAAAGATTCAGAGCTACTGGACAGAGTCCAGCAAAGGGTTAATAAGCTGATTAAGGTACAAAAACATCTCTTATAAGGAAAGGCTTGGAGAGCTGAGATTGATGAGGTCAACCCTGAGCCTTCTCCAAACTAAACAATGTGTACAAGTATTTGGAGGAAAGGTGCAAAGACTCCTGATGGCATGCGGTGACAGGATAAGAGGCTACGAACACAGACTGAAATACAGGAGGGTACATCTAAATGTCAGGAAATACTTTTTTATTGTAAGGGTGACTGAGTACTGGCATAAGTTCTCCTGAGAGGTTGTGAAAGCTACCTCACTGGAAGCATTCAAGAGTTGTCTGGACATGGTCCTGGGTAGGGGTCCTGCTCTAGGAGACCCTGCTTGAGCAGGGAAGCTGGATAAGGTGACCTCCAGAGGTACTCCCACTTACACTGCTACAAAATTGTGAAAATATTTTGATAAAAAAATATTACCTTTTACCAAGAAAATATAACATAGTGCTAGAAGTGAAAGGTACAGACCACTGTACTTATTTTTTATATTTGTGGAGTAAAAATTAATAACTTAATTGTACATAAACAAATCCATAAATAGCCCTTATATGAAGGAAAAAGTACAATACTGAAATTTTAGTCTCAACATATCTCAGCTGCCTTTGTTACTTTTGTCATTCTTAGCAACAATTTGAAAATGGTACTGCGGTACCTGCCTTTAGCTTAAAAGGGAAAGATAAGTCACACAAAAAGCTCTCAAACTCTGCTTTAATACTTGTAAAACTACTTCGTGACTGCTAAAACATATCCAAGTTTAAGAACATGCAGTAGCCAAAAATAGTTGTATCAGTAAAAGTTGCAACAGATGGAAAAAAAAAGTACTGAAACCTTCAGTATCTTGTATATAATCAGTGTGTGGCAAACAGACCTTTCCCAGGTACTAACACCTAGAAACAGCAAACTGACACACTGATGAGAAATATAGTATTGATTAGTATTTATTATTTACAGTAGAGTATTTGCAATTAAATTCACTGACCAAAATACAACATAAAAAACACACAGAAAGTCAGCTTTCAATCACAGTCCAGGAAAGGATCTTTTATATAAAAAAGTATCAATTTCATTACAAAATAAAGAGGAAGATAAACTTGGTTCAAATTCTTATAAATGATACTTTCCAGGTTTCAAGAACTCAAACTTTTCTGCTATGTTTTAGGAATGATTTTTTCTTTTTTTTTTTTTTGTTGTTCAAATCAGCTTACATTCAGAACGAGAACTTGTATTACACATTTCGTTTTCTACTGTTTCCACTGCATTTTTTTCATATTCTTAAAACACAGAATTCACAGTTAATAGAAAATGGCTCTGGGAATAAAAATACTTAGCAAAAGTAAATCCTTCCCAAGCAGTGTTTATGTTACTACAAATAAATCCAGTGTTTTCTTTCAAAAGTAAAGCTTATCACAGTAGCATCATTCAGACTATTAGAATGAGAATTTTAGTCAGCACTTCCACTATAAAATGTTTTCTGTTTTCCACAGCACAATACAGACTTGACACAGGCTAAACTAGAACACAAAGATCTTCATCCATGCGATTACTTCATTTAGTCAGGAAGACACTGTCAATTTGCAACTAGTTTACAAGGAACAATCAATACTTTCAGATACTCTCCATCCTCACATAGCAAAGGTTCTTCCTCCTCCAGCAATAAATATTTTGTCAAATCAATACATTGAGTGAGTACAAAGAGGAAGGTGAAACAGGACACTGACAGAGGGAAAACAAACAGTCTCTGAAAATTTCTGTGTTTTTCACCATTGTGGTAGCTGAATCACTGAAGAGATTTAAGACCAGTGTGGTTTTCTTTTCACTTTTTATGGTTTCTACTCTGCACTGAGTGTACAAAGCAAAATCACAGAATGGAATCTTTGTTAATTTAGTCATAAATCTGGTTAAAACCTGACACCATAATGGCTTCACATTCAATGCTCAATCATCATTAAACTTCTCCCCAAATGGAAGATAGCTCTTTTCAGTACACCACTAATTTAAATGTATTTTATAATTTTGTACAGTTTTAAAAATACACACACTGAAAATTCATGGCAAGTTAGTTCAATTATCTTATTTTAATCTGCCTAATTGTGTTATAACAAATTCAATTCATTGTCCCTTTGTCTTTGTTACAGATTCAAAGGAGGGGTTGTTTGATTCCCCCAATTAATTTTAGCCTTCGAGTTGAAAATAATAGAGTATTTCTGAGTTTAAATAGAAGAATGCTGAAAAACTACAGTAGACACAAAGTGTATGACATCAGTGCAGAAAGAATCTCTGGCCTTCTACAGTCACACCACAAGACCCCATCTCTACAGTCTTTTAGACTTGTAAATGTAGTTATAAAGAGAACAAGGTGCATCACCTTGTACTTATTCACCCATCACTCCCCTTAAGGACAAGATTATGAAGACCTAAAGCTCAAACTTACCCTTAGGAAAACAAGGTGCAAAGCAAGATGATTATCCTGCTGTGATCTTCCTGCAGTAATGTCACACATTTAAACAGTGCCCTTCAGTAAGTCCTTCCCTGAGGGATCTAGAAACAGAAAGTAAGATTTGTTAATATTTTCAAACTTAGGAAAGAAAAAGCAACAATCGGTGCCAGTACAACACTTCACCTATGTACGAGCATTGATTTCCTCATTTTAAACCTGCAAGCAGAACTCAGAACTCAAGCTGGTCTTCCTTTAAACTCATGACAGTTTAAATCCTCTAAGCACAGTATTAAAATACTTGAAATAGAGGACACAATTCTTCATAAGCAACTGTGACTTCTTAAGTTCAACTTAGTATTTTAACAATACCTAGGCCACAGAAGCCTCTTCTGAAAAAAATTAACATAGTATCTTAGGTAACAGACAAAATGTGAGATATAAAAATCACTGATCACTTATTTTAGAATTCCAAATTCTGCTACATTTAAAATGTAAGTTTGAAAGACAAACTTGCTGTAGTAAGTAAAAAAATATATAAAATGAATGCATTTCTAAATACATTTTATTACTGGAAAAGAGTATAGTCTACTTCAAAACTCTTTTACCTGTAGTACAGTATATCTAAATTAAAATGCCTTAGACTGTGACAAATCAGTAAATGAAAGTATAATTACATTTGAAGATTGTGAATTTTCAACTAGCATACAATTAGTAGAATCTTATTAAGTGTTGATTTTACTGCAGGGATGCTGATACGAAGTGACAAAAATTGAACTCTCTTCCACCAACCTCTTCAGTTTGCAGCCACACAAAACCCAAACTCTGAAAGTCAGGCCAGCAAGGCACATTTAAGATACTGAAAAGAAAAGGAACTTGAGGGACTTGCATTGGATCATGATCTAAGCCACCTTTAGCTAAGGAAAGATGTCATTTTTAAGCAAGATGCAGCATGTGCTGTGCCTGTGCTGAACTTAAGAAGATACGGAAGTTTTTTGTGCTGGGCCAAAGGTTGGACTGGATGATCTCTGAGGTCTCTTCCAGCGAGATATATTCTGTGTTTTCTCTTGGTTTATCACTTACAATTATATTCTTAGTAATCCCACTTTGTTTTGGGAATAACATAGCTAATTGAAAAGGTCTAAACTTTAGTACACTTTCTTCTGGACAAAAAAGGTTCCACAATAGCAATAAACAATATACCATTACCATAATAATACTGGAATTCTCAATCTGTGGCACCCAAATGACACCAAAATCATAAGGCAGCAGCCTATCAGTCCTACACTACGCCTGGCCTTGCTGCAAACCCAAACTAACACTTGAAAGAGAAGATGGGAGTTTAAGTCACCTCCTAGCTGTGGCACTTCTCTGTTCACAGCTAAGTGAGCAGAGCTGAGAGTTCCACATGAGGAAACACATTATGGGACTCTGAAGAAAAGAATATGGAAGAGTAGACCAAGAAAAGTTTCTCTGCCTGCAAGAACTTATCTGGAGCTTCAGGAGGAAGATGCCTGGAATTCTGCAATTCACAATGCCACAAGAGACAGCTCAAAGACAGGCTCCCACAACCTCAGCCAGAAGCACTAAGAGGCCAGAGAAAGCCCTGATTTCAAATTCACATCTCCCAAAGCCTTCTGCTAAACATTAGCATAGAATGCCATATTATTAGCATATAATAAATACTAAAATAATCACCTCACATTATTTAGTAATTGTGGATGCACAGAACTTGTAGCTGGGTCTACAGCCAAGAAAGTCACTTAAAGATAAATACTCTTAGTATTTCTGAATTCACCTTTTGAAATTGTTTTCTGAACCTAAAGCTGTTTCCCATCTGCAGAAGTAGAAATGTTGTCTCAAAAGCTCTACACAATTGTTCATGATCAACTACTTAAGCAGGTGAAAACAAATGTTTTACCACAGTTCTTTATTCACTCTGTCTAGATCCAAGAGTTTATGAATAAGTATTTTTCGGAGTTAATTTCAATCACCATCGTCTTCTGATAGTGTTTGCAAACTAGCTGGCCACACAAAGAAAAGCACACTCAGAAAACAAAAGGCAACTGCAGCCTAGTCTGCTTTGCAGCATGTATGTATATGCTAACAGAAAGTTACTGTGACCTCTGCACCAGATGACAAAGTAAATTCAAATACATTAGATATCACCAAAATGGTTTGTAGGATGTCTTTTGAATGCACAGCACTTTCAAATATCAAAGAGCTCGATTCTAAGGAAGTTATAGCTCTGGATTGAGGTTACTGCTGACAGTAAGTTTTCATACCAAGTCATCCCTCACTTCATAATTTTCAAGAACTAAAACTTGGCTTGGAAAAATATTTTGTATGGTACCAGAATTCCAAGATCTATCAACACATCAGTAATTACAGTTGTACCCAAAACATACTGCAATAATAATTCAACAACTTTTCCTTCAAGAACGAGTGGGGGAAACAAAAAAAAACAAAAACCAAAAAAAACTCCAAACCTTCTAATGTAATGGTCATGTAGCTTAAGGTAATGTTGTTACTTCTGATTCAGTATTTACCAAGAGGTATTTTTTTAACTTAAGCATAAGAAATCTTCTCATCAAAAACCATTTTAGAAACTGAATCAAGTAAGGAGTGTACCAACAAGATTCAGAATGCTTACTGGGAAATAAGCTCAATCAAGTAATAAACAATACAGCAAAGGACAATGCCTTGAAATGCCTGCAATACTGACACTGACTGAAAAGGATGGTGAGTGATTAGCCTGGCAACATAAATGAAGGATGACAATGGATTACCACAACAATGATTCATAGAATCATAGACTTATCAAGGTTGGAAAAGACCAGATTCCTCTGTAGAGCCTTTCTACCTTCAAGCAGAACACTCCTGCCCAATTTGGTGTAGTCTGCAAGCTCACTGAGGCAGCACTTAATCCCTTGCTCCAGATCATTGTTAAAGATATTAAACAAGACTGCTTAGAGCTGAGCCCTGGGGAACATGACTTGTGATCAACCTCCAACCGAATTTAACTCCATTCACCACAACTCTCTGGGCTTGGCCGTCCAGCCAGTTTTTTATCCAGCAAAGAGCACACCTTTCTAAACCATGAACCACCAGCTTCTCTAGGAGAATGCTGTGGGACAGGGTGTCAAAGGCTTTACTGGAATCCAAGTAGACAACATCCACAGCCTTTCCCTCATCCAGTTGGTATGATGACCAGCAATCATCCCTGAAGGACTTATTTTGCCTAAAAGATTCTTTGCATACAAAAGCAAAGCAATCAATTTCCTTTAAAACAAGTGAGAAAAATGACTGTCCAACTTCTTGTTACAAATCAATGCAAAACTGTGTTTAAAAAATATGTTCAAAGCTCTCAGCTATTACTAAGTTTACTAGACTTCTCCTATTAATAATGGTACCCTGAAGACCACCAGTGTATTACCCAAAATTAAATTAAGGCCTGAACTTTATTTAGAAATCAAAACCAAAAAAACATTCTTTAGCTAGAATCTAATATTCCAGAGGGCATCTATTGTCATTATTGCTGTTCACAAAAAAACAACCAACCAATCTACCTACGCAAATTAGATCAAGGTACAACAAACAAGTAAACTGCAAAGGTTCAAATTACCAGCATTGCACTGGTCTGACCTTAGGCCTCTCCAGTTCCTTATCTACACAATTCTGATTATCTGAGAGCATTCAAAACAGACTCAATGCCTATATTTTAACAGCAAAGCAAATAGAAGAAGTTTACAGGAAAAAACAAATTCTTAATTCATTTTGCACAGGAGAAGCTCCTACTAAGGACATGCAGAGCGTTCACAGAAGCTTCTTAGTGCAAGTCTACCTGATCAGGCTTATTTACAAAGTTATTCAGGAAGAACATGAAAATGCTAATGGAGCAATTTCACAAAAAGAATCTAAAAAAAAAAAAAAAACCCAACAAAAAAAAACCCCAAAAAACACAACAGAATAAAACAAAGAAGCAGATGAGGAAGGAGGGATCAAGTTGAGAACAAAAAAAGTCTAAAATGCATTTCGGTAAAATGGCAAAAACTACATCCTGGCAGTGGCAACTTCAAGAAATTTCACCAATCTACATATTTGGATCAGTTCATTCGTTTTCTTCGTGAGGAATTGCCATATAGAATCCAGGAATCAAAACTAATTTTTGAGACTTAAACATTAATTTACGCTGTTTGACCTTGTACAAGCCATATGTGCAATTTCTACCTTTGTAAAATGGTAACACTGGGTCTCGACTTCTTTTTTAAATTGTAATGTGATCAAGTAAAAAGCAGGATGTAAGCAGCAAATGGTACTCTGCATAATAATTACCCAACTTAAATCAATTCCAAGATGCAACAATATGAACACTTCCAAAACTGCGCATGCAGGTATTGGGTTTACTTTAAATGCAAACATTCTTCTGTTATGTTTGCATCAGCTGATGTAGAACTGCAAAAATATGTAGGAATTTTAACTCAAATAATTGTAACTTACCAGAAAACGTAACCTGCAGAACTAACCAGAGATTAATTAAATAAGCTTTCAATAGGTCTTACTAACTGGAAAAGTACAGTTAATACTCAGAGTCAAAATAAATTCACTGTAGTTGTTTCTGATTTTCCTGTGGGGAACTCTGAACTTGTTTTTCTTTAAATACGTGATTAAAATCCAGATACATAAGGAGGAAGTGATGTGAGGGTTCAACCAATAATCTGTACTACATAATACTCTTATTAAGTACTTTTAAAACTGATGAAAAAAACAAGAATATTCCAGCTCATTTACTCTGACCTTTAGGCTAACACTTCTCAGGGAAGGGAAAAAAAAAAAAAAAAGAAGGGAAAAAAAAAACCCCACCACACTAAAACACCAAACTAAGATGAGTTTCGTGCTCCTATTACAGACAAGCAACACAGAGACGGGATAAAAAAGACAAGCCGCGACAGTCGAGTTCGGGCAGTGCCAGGCCCCGTCAGTCGGTCGGCTCGGCACTCCCGCAAGAAGGAGCGCAGCGAGTTCCCCACCGCCGAGGGCTCCGCTGACGGCAGCGACGCGAGCAGCGAGCGGGCGCAGGGCGCGCAAGGGCCAGGCCGCAGGAGGCGGGACCGGACCGGCCCGCCCCGGGACACGCGCGCTGACGACGCCCCCTAGCGGCGATACGGCCGGCCAGGGAGCTCTCCTTCCCAGGACGATGAGTTCTCCCCCCGGTCACCGCCAGCTCCCTCGAAAAAGCCTCCTTCCGTTAGCATACAGCAAGGGTGCACCACGGGCTTTACTCCCACAGGTACGTCACGCCCATAAATGTGACCGTTTTCAGCTTGCTCACCGACAGAGCCAAGCCAGCAGAACTCTCTGCTCTGCATATCGGGCCTCACAAACTTCCAGTCAAGGTCAGAGAGTATCACCCCTGAAGGATGCCTTCTACCTGTCATCTTAAGAACACAGCACATATTAGTCCCCTAAAAGTCGTAGTGGGGAGTGTTTTTAAGTTTCATGCAAAATATTCCCAAAGGACGCCAGTAGATGGGATTTCTGTTAAGAAAAGTATCTTTGGAAGTCTTAAGGTACTGCCAGCATCCTTTCTGATACCTTTCTGAAACAGAATAGAACTCCTTTTGCATCATCTACTCAAGAAACAAGTCACAAAGGGGAAGCTTATACAGAACAATCTATTCTTCTAATCAGTGTTTTTCTTGCCTACAAAGTTTGCACACGGAAAAACACCTATGGCTTTAGGAAAGCACATTTTATCTCTAACCTCAGAAACGTGCAGCATTACATTCTGTTAGTGCTAAATATAACATTTTAAAACAGTTTAGTCTGAGCCCAAAGTATTTAATTGGATTATGTTACACATGCAACACCTTAGCTAAAATAAAGCCCAGTACCTGGGAGCGGTAGGCATTTGGTTGCAATTATTTGCATTTTTACAACACTGGCAGCTGCTTTATACAGGGATACTTGTGGGGGAAGGGAGGGAAATCCAACTATTTAGGCTCAGTATGTTCCAATCTTAAAAGCAACTTGTTACAGTAAAACAAATCAGTGATAATGTAATAAATGCTTAAACAATTTCTGGTACACTATTACATACTTTAAAAACTACCACATTCACATCATACTCCCTAAGCTCCAAAAGCACTGAGCTTGAGCAGAGTGCTATAAATAGAATTCTAACATTTCAGCACTCCTTTAAAATAATTTTCAAAGCAGCACAAAAGATAAGAAACCCTTCTAAAAATGCACCTGGATAAATGTTTCTAACATTCCCATTTTAGGTATGTACTTTAAATTTAAAATACATATGGAGCTTTTTGAGAAAGCACTTAACTCTGGTCACTGATGTCACTGCTGAAAGCAGCTGTCATACTGAAGAACCTTCAGAAGGTAAGGCAGCACAGCAGAAGAAGAGCTATCTATCAATTTCTCATTCATTTATGAAAAAAGTATCAGTGTTGTCACTGGCTTCAATGCATGGGTTTAAAATGGACGTCCAAGTGACCAGTAAATGCTGTTCTCTCTATACTGTTTTCATTCTGCAGTGTAGAGTTTTTAGATTTCTGTCAAGGATCTTTATTAAGAGAAAAAAAAAAATCCTCCAGTTATCTGCATGACACTAAACTAAAGAATACACACATACCCCCACAGACCTATTTTGGTCTAGATTAAAAATGTTTCCCTCCTACTTATTAAGGAAATATATTCCATACTGATATTAAAAGCGATACAGGAGAGGGCACAAGGGGAGTACATAGGAAGGGTGGGGTGGATTCTAGGGGGAAGGTGACAAGTATGTCTCCCTTTTATAAGTAAATGGTCTTCTATTTTTAATAAGAACGGTGGTTTATACTCCTTATATTCTCTATTTACAACGCTGTAGCATTCTATCTGTATATCTCTCGTGCTTTCCTTGGGTGGAGAGAGTCTAAAGGTTATGCTGGTTGAAGGGATTCAAAATGCTTGAAAGCTGCAACACTGCAACTGGCTACCCTATTTCAAAGCCTTAAAATCCACCTGGTGGAAAAACAGAAATGCACACACATCATTAGGAGAGTGAAGTTTTCCGAAATCTAATATCGAGCAATATCTGAAGGTGAAAGGAAGGAGGAGAGGAATTGACAACTGTTCAAATTTAGTAGAGAAGGCAAGGAACAGTGAAGACGAGAATGAGTAGCAAGGGGCAACGAGGAGGAAAAGAAGTAGAACGAAGAACAGAAAAGAGAGGGGGGAAATGCACTGGGAAAGGAATAAGGAAGAAAGCTAAAGGAGTAGGGGAAAGAAGGGAATGAGGAAGGAAGAAGAGAAAAGCAGGGAAGCTCCCCTTCCTGCCTTCCTCCCTCCCTGGAGAGCCGTGACCAGCTGGCAGCCTCGTACAGCAGGCTCAGACCCTCCCATTGCTCAGGCCTTCATCACCTGTCTGGGACCAGGCACACCGCTCCCTGCCCTTCCTACCTCCCCTCCCTCGCGCGGAGGGGCCGACGGGGCCGAGTCGTGGGGGCAAGAAGGGGGGCCGGCTCCCCTCTCCCCACGTCAGCCCCAGCCCTTTGAACTGGTTACAGCCAGCGGCCACCGCACCAGCTCGCCGGGCTACAGCCGCCGCCGCCTCCTCCTCCCCGCTCCCCTTCCGCCTGCTGGGCCGGCCGCCCTGCTCCGGGCCGCCGGGCCGGGCCAGGTCCCACGGGACCGGATTCTTCCCCTCACCTCGCGCCGTCGGGATCCGGCTCCTCGGCGGCGGCGGGAGCGGCAGCATTCCCGGGACGCTCTCTCCACGCCGGCGCCCCCGGCGGCTTTTCCTCCCCGCGGGGCTCTCTCTGCTCTCCGGCCCGCAGCTCCCGAGCGCTACCGAGCGCCGCAACCCCGTCGCACCTCTCCGTTCCCTCCCCGGCGCTCTCGGCTCAGTAATGGCGGCCGCCGAGCTTCCCCGGCTCTCGCTTCGCTGACGGAGTCTCTCTCTCCCCCTAACTTTACCTCAGCAGCTTCCCTCCCCCCCCCCCTCCCTCCCGCCGCCGCGGCTCAGCGCGCGCCCGCCCGGCCAGCTGCGCGTGCGCGGGGAAGAGCCTCTTCCTGCCGCCGCTGGATTCCCCGGGAAGCCTGGGAGAGTGCGCGCGCCCGCCCGCCAGCTGCGCGCGCCCGCGCGCCGCCCCGCCTCTTCTCCCCCTCCCCGGCCCGTGCGGGCACGCGCGGCAGTCGCCTCGCTTGTGCCCCGGTGGCCGCATGGGTAGCGTGAGGAGCCGGGAGGCCTTTGGGCCGCGAGTTCTAGTCCCGGCTCGGCCGGCGGCGCAGGCCGGGACGCCGGGGCACTCCCGAGGCGAGAGCGGCACCGAGGTGTGGCCGAGTACACGGCCGCGTAGGCGGCGACGGGGGTTCGTTCCCGTGCGCGGCCGGCTCCGCGGAGGGGCCAGAGATAGAAACAGCTGGAGTCCAGCCTGTGCTCTCACCCAGCAGCCGAGCCTCTAAGGGAGGAAAATGGTGGTTGGCTGGGGTTGGAAATAAAAGATGCCAAAATGTTGCCTTGGTCGTCCCTCTGCCGCCCAGTTATTTCTTGTCAGGCTGCCTGAAACTTTCCACAGTGTTTCCCAGCTTTAGCCAATGTAGCACTGCACTTGCCTCAGATTTTAATCATTCTGAAGTGAGGGTTGCAGCAGAGCCCACTCTGCGGCCTGCAGAAGTAATGTGTGCCTGCCAGGGAGGTATAGGACATGGCATGGCAAACAACACCAGCCACCTTGACAGCTCATGAGGCAGATGAAGCACCAAATGTCATGCACTCAGGTCAGCATTTTCCCTACAGGCCACCATTTTGCAGATGCCTAGCAGGAAGCAAAATTCCTCTCCCACTCTGAGAGGCCTCCTAACTTGTAATGAAACACAGAGTGACAATGTTGCAAAGAGGCCAGCAAGGGCATTTGCCCTTCTGCCTTTGGAGCTGGGTTCCCACAGGCAGTGGTAGGTAAGGCAGGGTGCACACCCAAGAAACTACTAAACCTGTGCTAATCCATTCCATCACCTGCAGGAAACAGGGCACCGTAAACATACACCTTATTTCTGCATACATAAGAGTGCACATTCTATGCATCATTTATTAGTAAAGATCATTTGAATATGTACACACAAAAGAACAAAATATTTTACTAACAAGCTTCTTGGCACAGTCCAAGTTTTGGGTGTTTTACTGGTAAACATAATATCTAATAACGCTATAGTTTATTCTGTGCAACTTTATGCATTGCATGCACATTTCAAGGTTTTACATCTGAAAATAAGAAAATTCAAATATATTAAAATTCAAGACATTTTTAATGATACATTGTCTCTAAACTAGAATTTTGGCGAAAATTCTAACTACCTAAACATTTTTCTTTATGTTTAATTGGAGCAAACAAACAGCCTTTTGTGGAAGCCTGCCTTATGGGAGAGTATTTCTAGAAATAGGTAGGTCTGAATTAAGGAGATGTTAAATTGTCTGACACTGAAATCATAGCATCCACTCAAAAGCTTTCACGGTCTCATCTTTTCATTTGAAATTGCTGATTTTTATTTTCTTGAGGGTTTTTGTGGGTTGGTTGGTTTGGTTTAGTTTCTTTGTTGTTGTTGTTCAAAATACCTACCTTGGAGTATTAAGCCCTATTTCACATTACCAAAGTCAAAACCTCATATTTACAAGGGGGGGAAAAAAATCTTTGGAGATTTCTTAGCTTAATAAAATAGAAATTTAAAGCAGTAAGTTTTAGATCCTTCTAAAACTCCCCATAGGGATTAATTAAGCAGGTAGCATTAATGAATTCTGATAACATTCCATGATGTAAAAGACCTTTCATGTAGAAGACCTCTCATGTAGAAAATGACTGTATCACTTACTTTGATTCTGATCTGAATAACTAAAAACTAAAAAAATAATAACAACAACAACAACAAAAAAAAGCAAAGCAAGTAGGCTTACATAGGTAACAATGTAATAAATAAACAAAATCAATTAAGCAGAACATGAGCTTGGGAATAGCAGGAAGCCTTTCCCAGCATGCTCAAACTTAAAGTATTTCAGTACAGCAATGAGTGCTTCAGTCAAAAGCAGATGGCAACACCATTAGTTGCAGGGAGGGCAGAGGTACTCTCCTCGCAAGGATGAACAGTGACTGGGCAAAAGGCAACAAGCATCCTATGACATTAGTCCCCAGGAGAAATGCCAGTTCCAAAAGCAATCCTCGGTGAAAGAAAGAAACAGGTTTCCAGGCAGAATTAGATCAGCTAATTCTTCTTCCTCTGACCCTAAATACTCCTTAAAAAATTAACCTAATAGCGGAAGACTGTAAAGTCAGAAATAGATTTTCATACCGATTTCCTCACTTCAGATCGCTGCAATTAGAGGAAACTGATGTGCAGAAACTCCATTTGCTTGTTGCCTTCCAGGAAGCATGCAAAGTTCTGGCAGGCTACAGTAGGCAGCTTGTTATGATTTTGCAGAGCTTATTAAACCCTTTGATTTTTGGATAAAGCTACAAAATGTCAAGAATTATGGCCAATGGACCAGCAAGCAGGGTTATAAGTAGATTTATGACACAGTGTTTTTCCTAGACTCTAGGAAATTTATAAGCTTTGTGGTTTATTTTGAACTATTGGGTACAAATATACACATGGCCCATTCCATATGCAAGGTTTTTAAAATTTCCAATGGAAAGTGGTGAGGAAACTGCAAATCCATGAGAAAACAGGAGCCATACAGGTAGTTTTATCACAGAATCATAGAATTGTTTTGGTTGGAAAAGGCCTTTACAAGAGCATAAGAGTTACAGGGCTACTTAAAGATTTCATGTCACTAATTAAAAGATAAACTAAAACAGCTCTATCAAAGTATTTTTAATATTAAATTTTTTTTCAAAAATATTTGTGAATATTTATGAGAAGAAATCTTTCCAAAGATATTTTCCATGGCTGAGAAGAATGCATTGTAACTTAGAGACAGCATAGGAATAAAGTGTCATGATTAAATCCAACTGCTAATTTAGCTAGGTTAGTGTTTTGTTAATTATACAAAAAGACATTTCAGCTAAAAGTTTTAGTAAACCTGGAGAAACTCAGAAGGAAGATGTAATGGTTTGGGAATTCCC